>RDPX01000013.1:5088983-5104445 GCA_003991215.1 Morbakka virulenta | reverse complement strand
CACTCAATAATAACAATAATAATAATAATAATAACAATCGAGCAAGAAAGTAAATACAAATATTTAGGCACAGCGGAAGGCAGTGGTACCAAATACACAACGATGAAAGAAAAGGTCAGCAAAAATTACTATCGAAGAATTAAGATGATCCTAAAAAGTGAACTGAATCAATCACTGTCATTAATACTTTGGCAATCCTAGTGGCAACAGATAGTTCTAATGTAAATAATTGGCAGATAAAAAATCCAGAAAAATGGCTGCCAAGAAGAGAAAGATAATGGCAATGCATAAAATGAATCATCCTGAAGCAGATGCTGAAGGAACAGGAAACAGATTGCATCCACTCGTTGAGCATGTATACACTCCTCAGGCACAGTGCGGGTTCAGGTCTAGAAGATCTACAGTTGACACGATCGTCCCTGTATGGCAGCTCCAAGAGAAGTGCGAAGAACAGAGACGGCCATTACACATAGCATTCATTGACCTTACCGAGGCCTTCAAATTAGTTGGCCTTTCACTCTTCTGCAGATGATTGGAAGCCCTACTAAACGCCCCAGGATAATCACGTTCATCCACAGCCAAATGCAGGGCACTGTCCAGTATGATGGGCCATCCTCAGAAGAACTTAAAATCAAAAGCGGAGCAAAACTAGGTTGCATTCTCGCCCCAACTCTTTAAGGCATCTTCTTTTCTTTGCTGCAGTTATACGCCTTCAACCAGTCAGAGGACAGAGTGTACCTTCACACCAGACGCGACGGAAGCCTCTTCAACCTTGCGAAGACCAAAGTGCATCAGTTTCTCACACTAAAGATGTACTCCACTGATGACTTAGTTCTGACGGGGCATTCTGAAGAGGCATTGCAATGATTCGTCAATTTCTATGCACATGCATGCTAAGTACTTTAAGGAAAGAAAGGAAGAGAATAAAAATTTCATGTTTGCTGTCCAGGATTAAATCCAATCATTCATTTGGCTCGATGGGACTATGTTGTACTCTCCATCCAGTTCTTTTGCGCTACAAAAGTAATGGAATACATATGCACAGATCATTTGGCTTTATTTCGAATAACTTGGAGCATGACACAAGTTTTGTCAATATGCTTCAGGAAGAAATTATGGAAGTGATAAAAATCTTCAAAACTTGGCCATAACTTTGAATCGGACTGTTACATAGGTCTGAAATTTTTAGGAGATTGTTTTCTCATGAATACCTAGAAAAATGCAAGTTTCAGCAAAAAAGGTGGGTGGGTTACAATTTTGTAATTTTGGAGAAATTTTACAAGGAATGACCCTTTAGGTAGTTCCAACAAAATGTCTTTATTTCTCGTTTTACTGTATATCTTTTTGAAATATCTAATAAATATAATATAATATAATATAATATAATATAATATAATATAATATAATATAATATAATATAATATAATATAATATAATATAATATAATATAATATAATATAATATAATATAATATAATATAACATAAGATAATATAATACAATATCCATTTTCATTGTTCACGCCATTTAGTGCTTTCAAAACGTCTGGTCAAAGTCGTTTCATCATAATATTCTATTTTTAATGACAAGTTGACGTTAACGTTCTTGGAAATGATTTTTTGAGCTCGTAAATTCGCATTTCTCAGTTGTTCTTTGTCGAGTTGTTAGCTACAGTCGAGCAGTATGTAAACAGCGGAAAGGTGAGGAAAGTGCAGTCGGCTAATGAAGATTTAGCATTTAATACGTTTCTGAGCCTGCTAAGAAGATGTAATCGACCAGATGCTTTCTTGTAACTCGACTGCAGATGGTTATTCAGTTGAAGGCCTGGTTCAGTTCGATTCATTGATATTTAGTCTACTTACAACCTAACGTCATAAAAGCTAATGAGGAACATAAGTGCCCTCAGGATGGACAGTTATGCAATACTTAAAGACTATTGTAGGAAACCAGGTATAAGAAAAATGTATGGCGGGTGTGTGGTGAGCTGAACGCTTCTACCATTCTTTATGAGTTCCATCAATAACGAAAATATGTCCTGTCTACTCCCATCATGTTTCTGTCTTAGCTGGCACATTTCACTTCGACTACCAAAACGAACAACCAGTTAAGGATATCAAATTATGTCACTTTTATAGAAACCTGTCTTGCAAATATCCTCTTGCACAATTGGGCTGCCAAGCAATGTTTTTTGCCTCCAAAATCCAAGGAAGAACTAAAGGTAAAGTACCATTGTATGTTGCGTGTTAATTATTAGCTTTTGGGCTCGCTTCTCACCATTGTGAAAACCTTCCAGTCCAGGCAAACGTTTTGAAAAATAGAGCTTGCTTTGGTGGAAAAGGTACGCAACAATAAGGAAGGGGGGCTTGCAAAAAACAAAATCAAAAAGCATAGAACGCAATTGGTAAAGCTTCTTTACCAAGCTAAAATGCAACTTCTGTTGGCGAGTGTGTCTATAGGGACATCAAATATTTCAGTACCTACTAAGACAAAAAAGGGGAAAGGTTATTGACGATGTATTGCGAATTAAACATGTAACATATATAACCAAACAAATTATGTGTACAAAAGTATTCGTCAGCGCTCCAAACCGAGGGATGTGTCATGGCAGTGATACAGGATTATGTTGCCTCATGTAACATGTACCTGTAACCAGGCCTTGTAGTTAGTGCTATATAACTCAATTTTTGATCTCGTTTATTAAATCTAGTGTTTTTTCTAACTAATTGTAAATACATGGTGTCAACTGAACAAAAATTTCAAAAACACGGATTATCGAACAGTAACGCGATAAATAAAAACTCACCAATATCTGCATAAATTATTTGCTCCGTTTTGTCTGCCTTTGCAATAACTTCTCCCCTGCAAGAGATTAAAGGAAGGGTTGTGTTACATAACACCCACTGTTTTGGTTTTTTTTGGATAGAGACCCAGTAAGGGATTTGATTTGCACAAAAAATTTGGGGGTCAGGTCCTTTACCAAACTCTAGCCAATGTCTTTTTGTGAGATTTTGTATGGTGTATCATGAAAAAATTCTATTGTCAGTAATATGTATCAACAGTTACGACTTTCCACGCCCAGGAAAGTGTACTGGGAACCATGTAGGCGACATTCCCAAGAGATTCAAAGCAATAAACCACAAATGAAAAAATGCTGTCTAACAAGGCTTCAAACAAAAAAACCAAGAGAAACGAATTCTCCAAGTAAAACTAGAAACTAAATAAATAATATTCATTGCAGTAATTTTTTTCCAATTATGTAAAAATAACCATCCCCCATAGAAGCGGGGATAACAATTTTACTTTGCTAAAAATGTATATAACGTCGAAAAACTCAAAAGCTCTTTAAAAGACAAGAATAGCCTCTTTGAGCAGCTGCTAGGGCGCCTAAAAGTTTCTCTGTTTTAAATATAAAAGTACCGTATCAGCGACGGGGAGGGGGTACCAGGTGAGGAGGAAATAAAAAATTATCTTCAAATATTTCAAAAGTGGAACTGACAAACTAGAAAATCAGAGACTGAAATACAGTAAGAGTAATAATCTGGTCAAATTTTTCCTTCTTAAATTAATAAGGTAAATGGTAAACTGTGACTTAACCCTAAAATCAGAGGACAATTTGCAATTCCGGATGATCGTAGGATTAAGGGCAAAGAACAAGAAAAGATGGGGGCACATGAACATTTAAAGTAAGAAATTGGAAGGCTGTTAAATATGAAGAAGTTCACAGTAATCCCTGTTGTGATTGGCATGAGAATGGATATAAAATTGTTTCGAAAGTTACATGGAAAGGATTGCAACTGACGTAGAGTTACAAGTGGTACAAAAAAAAGCACTCCTGGGAAGAACAATAAATTCAAAAAACACATTATACATGAAGACCACAAGATATGATAGGGTGGGTCCTTTATCAACTTGTTGCTAATTATTCCCTCCTTACTTACCCAGACCAATCTTGATGTCTGTGAATAAATACAATAACCATAATAATAATAATAATAATAATAATAATAATAATAACAATAATAACAATAATTGCCCTGATAAATACACCAGACATTGACTATTATTGTCAGCAAGTGGCGTAGCGTCGTAAGATATATGACCTCTGATCTTAATTGATTGGTGGGGTACACGAACTAGTTTTCCCTGGTAATTATGAATAGGCTAGATCAAACATTTCCGCCTAAACTGCAGACTTGCCAGTCAGTTGCATGACCTTAACCAGTTGTGGATGTCCGGAAAGGGCTGACACATAACGCATGTCTGTTTAAAGGGCTTGAGTAGTGGGAGAGCATCATATCTAGGTGTCGTGAGCGTGGATCTCAAGTTCTAAAGGGCTGAGTACGGAGTTCGCACTTGTTACTTATTCCTGAGGTCTTGGGTGAAGCCTCACTACACAGACCGTTTTAAGCAGGATGGGTCACCCAAACTGGGAAACCTAACCAGGCCCAACCTGCGAGGTCATGTGTTGTGTTTTTATTAACATCAATTCATCACACACACTTGGGGTGTGATGCATGCACCCAGCTTACCCTAATCGGGCTGGGAGTCGGGTGGGTTTAGTGGGGTTTCTACCCCTGAGTCCCCCATGGGCTCGTATTGATCCACCACTCAATAATAATAATAAACAAAGTTCATGTCCAGCATGACAGCCCGCACAGGGAGATGGTATTCACCTGCCAGACGAGAAAACTTAACCCCGGCTACCGAACAGTAGCTTTAGAGGTTAAGCACCTTCCTCAATATGTTGGTAGTTCCAATGATGGTAGATGTTTGGAGTCCACCCAAGACATCAGGGATGCCCAACTCTTTCAAACTGCGCTCCAAGCGCTTCGTCACCACTCCTAAGCTTCCCACGACGATTGGGACAACGCTGGTACATACACTATGTAACTTTCGGATTTGTTGGGCCAAGGGAGAATACTTAGTGACCTTTTCTTCTTCTTTAGCTGTCACATTTCGATCGGAAGGCACAGCAAAATCTACAACCAGCCATCTCTTCTTAGTGCGGTCAACAACAACAACATCCGGACGATTAGATTCCACCTGTTGCATTGTCTCCACTGATCTATCCCACCAAACTTCAAACCTACCATCTTCACTCTTTCTAACTTTGTCAGGCACCTCTTCAAACCATTTCCCCGCACATTTCAACCCATACTTCTTGCACAGCTCCCAATATATTCTCAATCCCATCCTATCATGTCGCCTCTTGTACTCCTTCTGAGCCAGTACCTTACACCCACACGCAACATGCCAAACTGACTCAGATTCAATTCCGCAGGTGCGACACATAGGACTAACACCACCATCCCACTAATAATAATAATAATAATAATAATAATAATAATAATAATAATAATAATAATATTCGCTGCCTAAGAACAAGCGTTAAGGGCAAACTATGTCAAGCACAAGATCGACAAAACTAGTGAAAGTCCACTGTGTAGGCTGTGCAGGGGAAACGGGGAGACCGTACATCATCTAATATGCGAGTGTAAAAAAACTAGCCAAGCGTGAGTACAAAGAAGGCATGGCAATATTGCCAAGCTAATTCATTGGAAGTTGTGCGAAAAGCATGGACTTGACAGGAACGAAAAATGGTACGAGCATTGCCCAGAGGGAGCAGTAGAAAACGATGAAGTGAAATTATTGTTGGACATGAATATTCAGTGCAACAACGTAACAGCGGCCAGGAGACCTGATTCGGTATTAGTGGAGAAAAAGACGAAGTCTTGCATAATCATTGATGTTGCGTTTCCAGGAGATGAAAGGGTGCACGACAAAGAAAATGAAAAAGTTGAAAAATACCAAAACCTAACGAGGGAATTGATAAAGCTGTGGTCGTTGAGAAAAGCGCTAGTTGTACTAGTGGTAGTAGGTGCTATGGGATGTGTAAGCAAAGGTTTCAATGGGTGGATGGAAAAACTAGAGATTAAAGTAGGTGTTAGTGTGGTACAAAAACAGCCTTGTTGGGAACAGCCAGGATACTTCGAAAAGTACTGGGGATGTAAGGTGAAAGCAACCTCTTGGCCCTTGGCTGTCAGTTGTGGCTCACCCAAGAGTGTTATTCGGGTGTGGGGGAGGCTGGGAGAACAGCCTGTCCAATATGCAAAATGAAGATAATAATAATAATAATAATAATAATAATAATAATAATAATAATAATAATAATAATAAACGTTCTGGGTATGACGTTAAAATGTATCTGGTTGTGACGTTTCGAGGTGGGCGGGTGAGGTTAATCTTTACCACAACTACTTCCAGGTCATCCTTTGGCAAAGGAGTAGCTGCTAGCCTTGGTTAGTTGAAGCTTATTTGGCCTTGGTTGGTAATCCACCTAGGAGAAGGAAAACTTTGATTTCAAACCCTGCGATGGGGACTCGTAACAAATACTGGTGATAGTACAACCTACAATCTACCTCTTGGTAGAAAAGCTAAAATGCTACAAAACAAAGAATTGCAGACCAGATCAAACCCAAACCATGGAAACAAGAAACATATCATACCACATCGACTGTCGTGTGGGTCAAGAAAGGTCGCTTCCCTCGGGGTGATACTGGCCTGGGGTCGAAAAGTTTGTTACTGGAATAAACTCCTCTGAAAATGACTTGCAAGTTAACCAGAATCAGGGTGTTCCTAATCCTAGACCTGCAGTGAATCCCGTAACAAAAAACCCAACCCGAAATAGATGGTCTTTTGAAGATTATGGGAATGTTTTAAGAGCTTTTACAACGCTCAAATAAGACCAAACATAAATATCAATGAACAAACCTACAAGGAATGAAGAAAAATTGTCGGCAATGACTTTTGCAATAACATATATGCAAAGATCAAACAAAAGACCCAATAACGCACAAATTGAGCAGATACTTAACGAAATTAGACAAATTGAGATGTCTGACAGTGAAAGCGCAATTGATGACACAGAATATAATGAAATAAATCTTGAACCTATTGTTAGAATTTCCAGCCTTGAAATTCTATACCTGACAAGCATAAATTGCAAAACGTTAAAAAATAGCCCTTACTAGTGTTGCTCACGTTCTCCGGAAGACTCTCCGTTAAAACAAATATTGTTTTTAGAGGTTTTTTAATACTCTTAAATACTTGTAATAGTCATTGTAGTTACTTTTCAAGTATTCTAACTTTTGATACAGAACAGGGTATTCACGTTTCTTTAAAGAGACAAAGATTATTCGTTATAGATGCTCCGAAAACGGTATGTGTTAAGCACAAATAATTTGTGTTAACGAAGCATTTCAGCTTACCATGGGCTGACTATTTCACTGTGCCCCCAGGCTTTGTAGGTTGCAGTCTCGTCATGTGCTGGAGAGCAACCACCAACATACAACTAAAAAAGGCGAGGAATACTATTACAATAATCCAAGTAAATCACAACAAAGTAAGTTACAAACTACATTTATTGACTTCACAGATCGTTTACAATAACAGGTACAGAAACATTAAACTAAAATTATAAAAAAGGGCGAGTTCTAGGAGGAGCCTGTACTAGTTTTCTTCTTTTCACTCTGCACACTGATGACCTTATCCGAGTTAAGAAAACGGCACATCAACCAGACCGTTTCTTTGGGTCACTGCGTGTTCTTCTATAATGGGCGATACTGTTATTAAGTCCAAGACAAGGAAGAAAATTACTGAGAAACTGGAAACATAAAATTAAGGTTTTGTGAGGAATCTGGCAAAGACGTGAATGAGAAAAAAACTCTGATAGGAATCAATGGGGCAGGTCCGGACAAACCACCATTAACAGTAGACAAGATAACTATTACCTTTACTAAACAGTATGGATTCTTGGGTTCCTACTTCTCAAAGGATCTATCTATCTAGGTGTCCAGTCTATCGACGTTGACGATTATGGCCCCCCAAATGTCTCTGTCTTTTGTATGTTGGATGATTTCACTCCCTGACCAAGATTGATCCATTCTTCTGCTCATGCTAGCCATATAGCCTTGTCGCTTTTCTACATATATGACCAAAAAAAGACATTTGCCGTTTTGTAATCACGTTGATTAGACTTCTATGTGCTCCGGCCCAGTCTAAAACAATTTCACTGCTTTACTTATCTAACCATGGTACTCTTAGCACACGCCTGAAAAACCGTAATTCCAAAGATTTCAATTTCTCCTATATTCCTGCTTACTGTCCATGTTTGACAACCGTATAAAAGAACTGACCATACATAAGATTTGAATATTTCTTTTTCTTGTATGCAACTTGATCTTTTTGTTTGTCAAAATATTTCCTAGATTTTTGAATGCTTCCTTTGCTATTTCCATCCTTCTTTTCATTTCGGTTTCACATCTACCATCGCTTGTAAGAATACTACCTAAATCGGTGTAAGTGCTGCAAATTGTCCTGTTCAATAAGTTGAATAAAAATTCAAAACATTTGTAATTGTCTTAATGCAGCCAAGAAGACCGAAAATACATGCGAATTAACAATAAATAAAACAAATATTTTTGGAAAGTGAATTAAAGGTCTCCAAATAGGAATCAGTTGTGACTTAATAGTTTGTCTTCAGCCACAACTTTGGGTGTACTGTTTCCAATTTTCTTTTTCGTTGTGAATGGCAGATTACATTTCGGAGTTCAAATAAACGATAAGCGTTACAAAATTTAAATATCGTTATTTAAATACCGTTTATTACAGTCTCCAGCTATTTCGCTGGAACTGAACAGGGTCAAAGGCGCCAGAAACAGAAAATTGAACACAAATGTGTTTTTATTCAATACTGAAAACACAGTAACGATCGAGAAACCCCGCCACCTTTTTGTGTGCTAGGATGAGGAAAGCCCGTCACTTTTGGTGACTGGCTGTCTAAAACAATTGTAAACTATAAACAAATTATTTTTGTTTGCTGTTTCCCCAACACCATGTGGCAAAATGGGTTTCACTTATCCTTCGACCAGTGCTAGATAAATATTCTGCTTTCTGCGTGACGGACTCTTTCACTGTGGCTAGCAAAATAAAAAATGCTCTGCATATCCAGCAAATTCTGTGCTTTGTTCTTATGGCATTAAAAGTCTATTTATCAAGGTCATTAAAATTTGTACCAAAACACTGTACCCTGAGGACACTGACTCAACCCCTTTTTCAGAAAATGTTTCCATAGAACTAATGAATTCTGCAGCAACATCGGATGGATTTGATTTTTTAAATGCTTTGGTCCAGCAAGTTGATGGAGTGGTTAGAAGCTCACCACTGTGCCCGGCTTTGGCTAATGTATTTATGGAATATTATGAAAAACAAATGTTTGATCCGCTGATGACACATGTGATATATTTAAAAATAAAAAAGACAGTAATAAGTTCCTAATTAACCTAAACAACCTTCACCCATTCTTGGTGTTTACTGCTAAAAACGAGCAGGATGACCGTTTACCATTTCTAGATGCTTTAGTTGAAAAAAAACTCCGACTGCTTTTATAACCATTGTCTAGCTTCGAAAAGCGATTTTCCCTGGACAAAACCTACGGTGGGACTCTTTCAGTTCCACCAAGTTCAAAATTGATCTTATAAAAAATGTAGTCCAACGCGCTGTTGTTATTTGCTCTCCTGAGTAATTGTCAGGAGAAATAAGGAAATTTAAGCAAATTTTTTTGTGCAATGGTTATCTCAACGATGTTATAGAAAAAGTAATTCGGTACAAACTATCGAGTTTGGAAACCCCTATTAAACAGGGGCTCCAAAAGTGCCCTATATATAGATTTTTAACTTTAGTGCCCTAAAGTAAAAAATCAAATTACCAGGGCATATTATCGTGTTACTGCATCTAAAGTAATTTTTACCTCACAAAAAATTCTTCTTTCGTCTACAAAGGACATCTTGTCTGCCAATGAATTTAAGTATGGTTGTGTATGAGTTCAACCAAAAAGACAAAGGTACAATCAATATTGTGAATTCTAATTCTGCTACAGCACAGCATTTGCTGCTAAACCGCCAATACAGTGGAAATTTCGAGACAAATCAGCTCAAAGTAATTGACCGCTCTGGATTTAACTTTCACTTAGGGGTATTAGAGGTAATTCAGATTCAATTTTCATCACCTCCTCTTTGCAAACAAAAATAAGTTGTTTATAGTCAGTGTTTACAATTGTGTTAGACAGCTAATCACCAAAAAGGTGGCGGACTTTCTCGATCTCATCTTTGTTTTTAGTATACTGAATGGAAAAAACACACTTACTTTCAGCTTTCTTATTCTGGCGCCTTTAATGTTGAAAAGTTGTAGTACAATTAAGCCCACATGTCCACCAGGCACTCAGTCAGTGAATTGTTTAAGTCATAAAATACTCATCGAGTTTGTAAAAGCCAGTTAGCGAATCCCTAATTAAGTCTTTACGTCGGCAGAAGCTCAGTCAGCCGGTGAGTAGATCAGCTAGTCAGTCCTTTTGTTTGGTATTACAATACCACAACAATTCAACGAACTTTAACATTTAACCCAACATCTAGTGCATCATGAATTCTAGCTTGGCATTAAAAACATTATGAGTACAGATATTGCCTTCTATCTATTTGCTGAGATTTTTACTTGATGGAAGATCCTGGGAATAGAAACAGCGTGTATAAAATTATCCAATGTTAACAGAGTTATACTGTGAGGCTAATTGTAACAGGCATACCTGATTATCCAAAGCCCTGTCAAAAAAAAAGAAGAAAATAACAAGAAAGCAGAAAATTAAAAGCAAAATATATTCTTTCTCTACCTTTTCTTTTCTTTGGTTTTGTTATTTTGAAACAAATCAAGGCAAGTTACCTTGATTTACTAAAGTTTACAATAAGCAATAAAGTATGAATGATTGGGAACACTCTATTTATTTATTTTTCAATTACCATTTCATTCTATTTTCGTTTCTTCAACACTTCATCACAATCCCTTTCTTGCTTCAAGTAGCAGTTTCATGCACAAATAACAACCAATAATAACTTATTGAAACGAATGGACAATTGCCATGTCTATATAGTATTTCGTCCTTTCAGTGACCCCTCGAATATAAAAACCAAGTGCCCCACCTTACTGAACGACTTTTTCATTAAGATCTCCTCTCGAATATGTAGTAGCACACGTGGAAGCGGGTGCTTAAACAAAATTATAATATTCGTATTATGTATTAAAGAGAAGAAGTCTATACGCTTTAGACAAACAACAAGAATAAGTAATTGGCTCTTGCTAAAAACAAATCTCAGAACTATAAGCTTCCTTTACGTTTGCAATACAGTTTCAATATCCAATAGTCCCACAAACGAACAATATATTTGAACGCCTTACATTTAACATTGGGGAAAAACAGGGGAATATCATCATTTTACAATAGTCTTATGAGATGTTGTGTGATGGCCTCGTATATGATGCTCGGGCCCCCGGTTTCTTGGTCGTGAAGTCAAAATAAAACTATTTCCACAACATGTAGTCCTACACTAATAAAAAAAATGAACACGGCGTCTACATTTGATCAGTATAGGGTAATGAAGTCAAGTTGAAGTACTATTGGAGAATCAGCAAGCTAAATATTGAAAGGATGGCATAGGTAGGGAGCTTTTTTATTATCAGCTGCTGTGACAGGTGTGGAGTTTAGAATGATTCAAAATGAATATGCAGATTTATTTACACTTGGATATTTCTACGTTTTAGGTCTTTGGTATCAACGTATCTCCTTGCAACAAGGTCCAAAGGATACCAAGGAGATAGCTTTAATAGTGCCTTTTTGTATTAACTGCGCTCAAACTGAAGTTAGAAAACCTTGTATTAAATAGGAAATTGTAACAAATACAGCAAAGTAGCACACCTGTCAAAAGAACATTTCAGGTTCAAATACCTCCTGTGGTGTAAACACTGCTCTTGCAATAAATAATTCAATTTTCTTAAGTAGTTACAAACAAGGCCTTCTGCGACAATATACAACATAGTATACACATTTTACCATATATATTGTGTATCATACAGGTCATAGGTAGTGCACAAGGCTATTTCAAAAACAGTGAATTATTATTCTTTATTTTTCGTGAGTAAAAACTAACGATGGATGTATTTTTGAAACTTAAAGATAAAGTGTTTTTTTATTTATTTTTAATAGTTCTACAAGAGAGATATCTGCTTATTGCGTTCTTGCGCAGAAAATTTCTATTCACATTAACCAATGCTGGGCCAAAGGTAAAGATCTTGGCGATTTACTACGGGCTATGTTAACTTTTCAAAAAGGCTGACGCATTTTTTAACAAAAATATTTATTTAGATATAATATAGTGGTATTTACCGTCCTCTTAATAGAAGCTCCCAATGCGCAGGTCCCGTTGTCATGTTGAATGCACCTGGGAAGAGCAATAGTTTACATCCCATCTGATCATAGATATGTGACAGTTGGGCGAAGCGAATATCATAGCAAATGCCAATGCCAACTTTTAAATCCCCTGGTGATAAAGGCATGTGTATAAAGAATTAGTCAAAAAGAAGGCTGGGAGAAACTGTAATATAACAATAAGCTAGTCAAAAAAGAAAAGCACTGATACTCTTAGTATGAGAAGATACTAAAAAAAAGCAGTTTTCAAATGAATCGGAAAAGATTGCCTTCCCTATTCAAATGTATTCAACAAATTATATTAACTGGCATTCAACGCCAATAGTGGTCAAGTATAAGCTTATCGTCTTGCCAAGAAAGAGGTTCCCCCTTCGAGCCCCACCATTATTCTGAAAGTACTTTATACGGTTTGCTTCGCTGACAGAAATGACCAGCTATGTTTGTATATGATTTTGAAGAGGAGTATTTTTTTCATCAACAATAAAATCAGGAACAAAATTCAACACGAGTACTGCAGTGACATGTCGCTATGTTGTACTCTTATAAAATGCATTTCCGACTTTTTGTTGATAAACGTTATCTCCTCTTTTTTAACAGTGGCCTTGCTTTACGCACTGGCAATATTAAATCCATTTCGAAATTCATTTATTTCTTATTTAAGTAAAGTGGACGAAGGGGGTGGCTACTCCATTAAAAATATTCTAACGTTTGTACCAAGAGCTTATCACGGTATGTACTATAGTGTTTACTTGGAGAAACAATCTGATAGTTCCTCACCCCATCGAAGGCTACTGCAATGGTGTGCTTAACAAATATTAGTTTCATAGGTTAAAAAACCAGCCAGAAAACAGAAAGATAAAATAGGTTGTAAACTGGTGTCGTTCCTTCTCTTCAGTCTTCTGTGGTTCGTCATAAAGCACTGGGGTCTATTTATGTATGTACGTATGTATGTATGTATGTATGTATGTATGTATGTATGTATGTATGTATGAATGTATGTATGTATGTATGTATGTATGTATGAATGTATGTATATGTATGTATGTATGTATGTATGTATGTATGTATGTATGTAGGAAACGGTTTAAAGACTGTGTGAAGAATAACTTAAAGGAACTGAAGATGGATGTGGAAAATTGGGAAGAGAAGGCTGTCAACCGCAAAGAGTGGCGTAGCTCTGTTTTGTCAGGATGTATCGTAGTAAACGAACGGCACTTGGCACACGCAGCTCTAAAAAGTGACTTAAGGAAAGGTGCAGCAGGGCAGCTGGATTCCAATACTGTTGGCTGGAAGTACGATACCTGTGATAGCGTGTTACTTTCTAAAGTAAGTTATGTGAACCATTTGAAATCGCATAAAGAACTGGCCTATTTCTGCACTAGCTCTACGGCCTGATGGCAACACCTGCGTAGTTTGTAGTAAAGTATGCAAGTCAGTGGCGGGACTGAAAAGAAACATGGCTGTACACAAAGATTGCTTTCCGCATCCAGATCCAATCAACCCTGTGAGGACACGAGTTCATCTGCCATCTTTGGTGTAAGCGCTGTAAATTGNTGTATGTATGTATGTATGTATGATATGTATGTATGTATGTATGTATGTATGTATGTATGTATGTAGGAAACGGTTTAAAGACTGTGTGAAGAATAACTTAAAGGAACTGAAGATGGATGTGGAAAATTGGGAAGAGAAGGCTGTCAACCGCAAAGAGTGGCGTAGCTCTGTTTTGTCAGGATGTATCGTAGTAAACGAACGGCACTTGGCACACGCAGCTCTAAAAAGTGACTTAAGGAAAGGTGCAGCAGGGCAGCTGGATTCCAATACTGTTGGCTGGAAGTACGATACCTGTGATAGCGTGTTACTTTCTAAAGTAAGTTATGTGAACCATTTGAAATCGCATAAAGAACTGGCCTATTTCTGCACTAGCTCTACGGCCTGATGGCAACACCTGCGTAGTTTGTAGTAAAGTATGCAAGTCAGTGGCGGGACTGAAAAGAAACATGGCTGTACACAAAGATTGCTTTCCGCATCCAGATCCAATCAACCCTGTGAGGACACGAGTTCATCTGCCATCTTTGGTGTAAGCGCTGTAAATTGACTCCTGGTTTGAAGAGTCATCTTCGCGGTCACTCGAGAAATAGCAAGGAGGATGGGAGCTCGGACGTTAACCCAAAAGACGGCAATCATATGTGAAGATGGAGAAATATGCGATGTAGGTATGTACACACACACACACACACACATATATATTTATATATATATATATATATGTGTGTGTGTGTGTGTACATACATATATATATACAATCTATATACTCTAAATATGGAGTCTACATATTGGGGGATGACAAACTGTCCCAATTATGTGGAATCGAAACACCGTAATATACGCAAAAAATGGGACCAATTCAAGCCAATCCGGACTGGAAATATTTAGGCATTCTTATTCTTGTGACCGATGGAAAGAAAGAACAAAATATAAACAGTACTGTCAGAATAGATTATTTGGGGCGACTTAAAACGATTAAGCAATCATTTTTTATTGTAAAAACACTAGGAGTTCTATTAACTCCCCCGCCTTCATTATCAGATACAGCAAAGGTATAGTAGGGGTGGCAGTTGATGAAATGAAAAAACTGGCCAAAAAAAACAAGGAGCCTGGTTACGCAACATAGTATTTTCCTTAAGACAAGTAATGCTGGAGAAGGCCAATAAGTTATTGTAAAAGCAACGTGAGATAAGCATAAGCGCCGTTGGATTGCGATCGTATTGAACATTCTAATCTTTCCCTCTAAAAAAATGAGAGGTACGAGACATTTTCAGAAAATGCAATGAAGAAGACGTTGGTTATTGATGGGCTACCAAAGGATAAAATACGGAAAAAAGGAAGGAAAATTTGATTAATAAGAATACAGAGTGCCTTCTTTGTTAAAACAGACTTCGGGAATTCTAGAAGCTGGAAATGGCTAAAAAGGGGGAAATTAAGAAAACAAGGGAGGGTGCGAGAGAGAGAGAGAGAGAGAGAGAGAGAGAGAGAGAGAGAGAGAGAGAGAGAGAGAGAGAGAGAGAGAGAGAGAGAGAGAGAGAGAGAGAGAGAGAGAGATAGAGAGAGAGAGAGAGAGAGAGAGAGAGAGAGAGAGAGAGAGAGAGA
>RDPX01000013.1:5072049-5087176 GCA_003991215.1 Morbakka virulenta | reverse complement strand
CATGACAATATTGCTAAGCTAATTCATTGGAAGTTGTGCGAAAAGTATGGACTTGACAAGAAGGGAAAATGGTACGAACATTGCCCAGAGGGAGTAGTAGAAAATGATAAAGTGAAATTATTGTGGGACATGAATATCCAGTGCGACAACGTAATTGAGGCTAGGAGACCTGATTTGGTATTGGTAGAGGAAAAGACGAAGTCATGCATAATCATTGATGTTGCGGTTCCAGGAGATAATAGGGTGCATGACAAAGAAAATGAAAAAGTTGAAAAATACCAAAACCTAAAGAGGGAATTGATAAGACTCTGGTCTTTGAGAAAAGAGCTAGTTGTACCAGTGGTAATAGGTGCTATAGGATGCGTAAGCAAAGATTTCAATGGATGGATGGAAAAACTAGATATTGAAGTAGGTGTTGGGGTGGTACAGAAAACAGCCTTGTTGGGAACAGCCAGGATACTTCGAAAAGTATTGGAGATGTAAGGTGAAAGAAACCTCTTGGCCATTGGCTGCTAGTTGTGGCTAGCCCAAGAGATGTTATTCGGCAAAAAGAACAGCCTGTGCAAAATGAGAAAATAATAATAATAATAACAATGAATCGACATATACATGCTCTAGAATCTGTCTTATTTACATACTTAAGAATGATTATTGGTTTGCGGCAGTACTATTTTGCTGAACCGAGACTGCTCTATTTTTCTAAATGAAGACACGGACATCTCCCTACCATTCACGCATCTTGTTGTATTTCCTTTTTTGCCAATACAATTAAGTTTCTTTGTTTTCTGCTTGGAAGAATAGCTTGTCTGCTATGTGGCTTGCTCTAAGTTTGCGCCGATAAACCATGCAGTAACTTCTTTTACCTGTGAACAACTTTTGTTGTTTTGTACCTTATTAGATGTGCAGTCAAATGGACGACCTGACTGAAGACATTCACCTTCTGTATCAAAGATGAAACTTTAACGCAAGCTTTTGAAACCACTGCACAAAGCCTCTCGTACTCATTAAAATTCTGCTGGCATTGCAAATTTTGTCAATTTTCATTGGAATATGCTGACTTGCGGACGAAAACAACTGGGAGTGTCATTTTATTGCTGAGCTGTTATTGACAGTCTTTTGTCAGAGCCGTCGCGTGCGGCGAACTAATTGATTAATTTCGATCTGTTCCACATATCATGCATACATGTTGAAATACTCTCATATTGCATAAATTCTGATGTTTCTTACCACTAAAAATTACAAGATGATACTAAATGGTAAAATGTTGATTGTTGAAGCAAAGTACAGCTGATTTCTGCTGCTATTTGTTGTTGGTTCTACTCTATACCTGATACGGTTGCAATTATTTTCATCGTCAATGTGACCATCTTGACTGTTTCCTGTATCATATCAACTGTCTGCAAGCTAACAGGCACTTTCGACGAGCCAAGCTTCAATGGATTACCGCGCATTATCCGTTTCAAAATTAAAATACATTGATGGTGAAAAAAACCCAAATCAAACAGGTAAAGGTAAAACCTGGAATAAATGTCTACGTACTTACAGGGGAGAAAATCCAGGAATGCCTACCCTTACTACCAGAATTCAAAATATTTTACTTCTGATCCAGAAAACTTTAACTTTCCAGAAATAACACTTGCCTATATCAAATGTAGTCAAATTGTTTCCTGGACTAAGTACATCTGATTCTTTCATAGTTATTTTTCCAGGAACATCAATGTCAAACAAATGTGCCTACAGTAAAGAAAACAAAATTTATAGATACAATAGGGCAATGATTTTACCAAATAATTTCAAAATGCCAACAAACGTAAAAAAGCAAGTCCATGGCTATAACCATCTAGGTACATACAGGAGTGGAAACTGCGGTCGGGCATCGGATTTCTCCGACAAAATAACCTAAAAATGCCGATAACATGCCCACTGAAAAATGAAATAAAGCCTGGCAGTTATACTCCCTCAAATCCTCCGCTACAACTTAGTCAATAAAAAGTGTTCTCACTAAACATAAAACCTGCACAATCCTCCTCCACGAAACTGTGGATTCGCACTTTTACATGTTGTAAGTTGTTGTGATATGACAGAAGTTTCGTTATTGACACGTTCTCCTATTGAAGGGAAAACTACTAAGTGTCCCGACGCTTTGTAAATTGTTTACATTTTTGTAAAAATGTGTCTTCAGTTCTAGTTAATGGTTGAATTCATGATCGAAACATTGAGAACATAATTATATGTCACATTAATTATCTCATTTTAACAGTAGTGTTGTTTTGGACACCACATTACAGGAAAAATTGTTCACTGACCATAGTTAAATTAAAACAATAGTATGTGGACAAAATACAGCATTCGGTAACAACAAAAATGGGAAAGCAGGTCAGATATCGGTATATCTATGAGTGCTAAGGGGGTTTCTTTGGGGTAATACTGAGGTTTTAAGATTATGATGGTATTGATTAACTAACACGAGGAACAAGCTTCAAGATAAACCAATATTTGTCAAATTATTTTAGCAAAATTTAAGGCTCTTTGCTTGGGTCATACAAGAGGGATTTATGCATAGTCAAAAAATATAAGGGAAATAGTATTTTCTTACTTGTTTTCAATTTCGCTGTTGGATTTTCTTCTGGAGTAAATATTATCTGTGGAATCATATAACTAGTAACTACAGGTAATTTGAAGGCCTCTACTATTCTTACTTGTTTTCAATTTCGCTGTTGGATTTTCTTCTGGAGTAAATATTATCTGTGGAATCACATAACTAGTAACTACAGGTAATTTGAAGGCCTGTACTAAAAATGTGTAAGATACACACCTTACGGAACTTTCCAATCATAACACCACTGGGATTAAAAATAGTGCAAGTATTGAAATATTTTCCTCCATCTTTATGGTCAACTTCAGGAATGGATCCACCCACAAGATATATATTTTGTTCTCTAGCTATGGCAGCTAATGTTGTAGTAGTTTCCCCAGGTACTTCCTCTGCATACTTTGCAAAATACTGGGTTCCATATGGTGAGTTGAAACATTCCTGTTTGACAAAATAAACAGAATAACACTAAGTTATGCAATGGCAATTTTAGGTGTATTGATTAATAGCTCATTTAACACATAAAAAAAGCTATCATTAACATGATAGTAGTAACTGGAATTCCCATCATAGTCACAATTGAAAAGTAACAAGATAATTGTAGGAGTATTTGATTTTTTGATAATTAGTTCTTTTTTCATTGTTAAGTTAAAAATATAAAACTAATTTTTCAAATTTCAGGACTATCAAAATAGAAGGATGTGATGAAAATGTGGAATACTAAGGTGGTCTTTAGGCAAAAAAGATTGATATAATCTAGTTATGAGAATGAAAATATACAGATTGGGAAAGGCAATGCACAAGACAGAACATGGAGGACGACTAAGTTTAATTATGGTGAGCCGTGAAAATGGGAACAGTCAAAACGAAATGAAGAAGTTATTTTTTAACTCAACTCATAGTGAGAATGGTACTACAGCTCATTAGCAATAAAAAGGCCAAAAATAATTAATTAATGTTATTATTGATTTCTAATTTCTTGACCCAAAAACGACCTTGAGGGAGTAACAGCATTCACTCCCACAGTAAATAGTATGATAAGTACAGATATCAGCAATACAAAATGTAGACCACAACAACTTCTGAATAAGGTGATCATCTACTGAGAAATAAAAACAAAAAATATCAGCAGTCCTATATACTCGTGAGGCATTGGCTTTCACCATCAACCAAGTGTGAAGTGCCAATGAATTTGAATAAGTAAGCTTCACAAAATTCCTTGGTATAACTTGCAAAGATGTGTGTATTTTGTAGTGAAAAAAACACTGTTGAAATCAAATTGTTTCAACCACCAGTGATACAGGTTGAACAAAATATGAGGCTACAACAGAGGAAGTGTTATCTATTTTCAACAAAACAAAACTTAAAACCGCTAGTCTGCTCATGTTTACTTTAGCTCATAGATATTCTTCAATTTTGAGTAGTGAAAATGCTTGAATTCCAAATGGGTAAAATAGAAGCAAGAAATCCAAAGAAGCAACTTTAGCAGGCTTATAGGGCTTTAAAGCCTATTCTCACTTCTGTCTAATTGGTCAAAAAACAACAGACCGAAGTTCTCAAAAAAGAAACTTATCTCATCATCACTACATCAATTCTTCAAACAAGAAGGTTCTTGGCTTTATGTTTCAGTTTGACTAAGTTGAAAGAGACCCCTTTCTAGCCATACACATATTATTGGCTTTATAGTAAACTTTCAAATAAATACTTAGGTCAACTGGAGATGTGGCTGAATATAGGAGATGGACCAACTGAACAAATAAGGTAGCAGATAAGTAGGAGTTAGAAGGTAGGAGACAGAAACCAACATGTAGTGGACAGAACCAGTTAAACATCTATTTATGTTGATAAAAGCCAAAAGATATGTATTCAAATCCATATCCAACAGTGAAGTTCTGTCCTGCAGTACTGGGCCCTGGTGCGGCTGCTAGAGTGAGCGGGCCCCGCTGTCATATAGCCACCAGTCAGTGTTAATTTCTCATCCGAGAAAAAAATCCCTGAAAAAGCTGAAGAGGTGAACCAATCTGGAAAAAAAGTAGACGGCTACATGAAAAATATATGAAACCGTGGAAAGTTGTTGTCATATAAAGGTAAGAGAAAGCTTATTGAAGGATGCTAAAGAAGAAAGTTGTGTAATGGAAAGATCAGTTACTTAATATGTTGTGTACGGTTAAAGCTTTTAGAGTTGCCTAATAAAATATTGTTCGAAATTGTACTTTTTATTGGGTCAAAACCAAGCTCAACAACTCTTCTGTAGGTACGCCAAACTTCCTAAATTCTTCAATATGGCTAAGAACTATCTGGTGTAAATGTTGTTTGGCATGTTTTTGATCTGCACCTTGTACACAAATTCGAGCGATAAGCATGGTAGCTTTGCAAGAACATCTGTAAGTATGAGTGTAAATCCGGCAATTCTTAGGAATTCTCACACCAACGTTGAATAAAACGTGGATTTAGGAATATTGCTGTCAAGATGAGGCATTCGAACTATTGAAAAGGGGAAGTCATCACGCGTATCATACAGCTTGTACACAAACGTATTTTCTATGGTGGTGATGTCATGGTTAAGGAAATTGGCATGACTACCGTTATATTCTACTTTTAATTCTATTTCACTGGGATAGATGTCTTTATAGCATAGGTCAAACTGACCATCGTCGTTAATGGAACACAAGTCATCGATAAATCTGATATACAAATATGAAACTCCAAGAAAAAAAGATGGAACGATTGTCTTTTCCGTGTTCATTCTCAGTGTATCAGTGTTGAGTTGTATGATACTTTAAATAAAAATGAAAACTGTTAAGCACATTGAAATCCTGGCTATGCACATTAATAACAACAATGAATCATTTATCTTTTCCATTGTTGTTTCACATATTAAAATAAAAGAGAAAAAAATATATTCTATTTTATCAATTTTCTGTATATCAATCGCAGCCATCTTTATTAACAGCAGGCAGCTACTCAAAAGGAGCTGAAGAAGGTTCGATGGAAAGTACTACTGCCACAATCACCAACTTCAAATACAAAATTACCTTGCTATGGTATCAGATTACCTTATCCAATAGCTTTTAGTTTCTTGCTGAGGTAACTAAGACAATAACTGAAAAAAATTCAATTGCATTTAGCACACACTGAGCTCATCATCACATCCATCTTTTAATGTTTTTGCAGATGAGGATACACAAACCAATTACAAAAAAGTTTTCCAAAACTGAGGCAGCTATTATTTCACATAAAAAGATACAGATGTATTAGGTATTTATATACTTTATGCACTAATACAGGTAATGCACTGATTTTTATTTAAAGCTTGCAGCAAAGCTACTTAGTTGAGTAATGGTTGGTGAGCTAGTTTAATAACCTAAACATAACACATTTAGAAAACGAACAAATATCAGCTGGGAAATCAAGAACCAAAATAGTAGCCTTCCAACCGAAAAAGATGAAAGATGGAATTCTGTACATAACTCTATGCAGATGACCCAAATAATTATCCAACTGAACACTCCCCAGATAAAGAAACTCCTGCTATCCTGAAAAATGAAGTTTAAACTACCGTAAATGCTAAGAAAGATGACAATACTTGCTGTAAATACTTAAAAGCAGCAAGGCAAAACACTAAAGCCCTCGTACGTCTTTAACCAAATAGTAACTACTGGAAAGATACCACAAATATGCATTGTTATTTTCTTTAAAAAGAACACCAATCTGAAATACAATACTTTACATCCAATAAGCTTGTTAACCCACAAATATTAGATATTTATTATTGTCATTGCAACAAGAGCAAAAGATGACTTGCTTTAATCTTTTTAATCCTTTTCCCTCACTCAAACTGCTTATCAACCTGGCAGAGAAATCACAAAACAGACCCTTGCCCTTGAACCAAAAATTTAGAAATCCTTTAATTTTAACAAACTAGCGTATAAATGCTTCACAGATTTTATCAAAGCATTCAACAAAGTAAAACTTCCTTGTCTATAGAAACTTCATGACAGCACAAGAATTAATAAAAGATATATAAACCTTCTAAAAACACCTACAATAATTCTAAAGCCTTCATCAAGACTGATTTTAACATCTCAAGATCTCTCTGTACACTAAACAAAACGAAACATGGAGAAGTATCTTCAGTTATGCCCTTCTGGATTGTAATTGCTGCGATATCTTCTAAAACTGAAGCTGAGTGTAAGTGTGGTTTCTTTCAAATCTTGCTTATGAGGATGATATCTCTCTGATAAAGAAATTTTGTCATAACTTAATATGTTAAATATCTTGGCAAATATCACATATATGCTGTACTGGTGATCTGCATACACATATGCATTACAAATAATTCTTTTAAAGGGGGAAGGGGGGTTTATGTCATTGCATGAGTTAATAAAATGGAAACATAAGGTAGATATCAAGAGCTTGATTTAAAATGTATAGCTGACATGGAGGGAATCTAATGCCGAAGGCAACCATGTATGCTAAAAGAGTAAACATATACGTGTATGATGTGATCACTGCCTCAGTATAGCTAAAAAAGAATCCAATTGAGAATAGTTAATGACCAATCTTGGCAAGGCATTGACACAAGGATATTAAGGTAGACATCAGGATATAGTTTCTGGAACACAGATCAAATGAAAACACCCACCAGAATGCAAAAATTGGCGCATAAGGGAGAAAGATGGGGAGAGAAAAGGTCCTTTAGGGGTGTGATAAGTAAAAATAAGGGGGCAGGTGTGTAAACATTGTACCAAGTGAAAGTAGAAGGGAAGAGGAATGAGAGAGAACAGTAAAAAAAAGATGCATAAAGGAAATGGTTAAGAATGTCTCAAGCAGTCTCATTCTTATACAATTGGGAAACATCAGCAGAAGATGATGAAAAAATAATTCATGCCTTTCAAAGTTTGATGGCTGACAAAATGGGAATGATGCAGGTATAGAGGTTTGGGACCTGCCATAGAAATAATCCACTTTAGGAATTCAGCAATAATGTTTTGATCTTGATCGAACATTTAAATATAAGGTAAATATATTACAATACATTTGGTAATAATTTGAATATATATATATATATATATTGTGTATTCGTATCAAAACGTGCTCAATGCATATGGCAGAGCAATATACATAAGGTAAAACACGAAAAATAAGAACTATTAGTTACAATCATATTCATTTTTCGTGTTTTACCTTACGTATATATATGTCAATATATAAAATATAGGCCACAAGGCTGAAGCAAACGACAAACTAACTTACTGGCAGTGATATCAGCTTTGCCCCTTGCTTAGCAGCTTCACGAATAAAATCTGTTGCACGTTTTAGATTCTCATTCTTGTTTGCTGACACAGCCAGTTGAATAAGTGCAATTCGACCTAGAAAAGTTAAAAGTATTCTTTCAAATTTATACTCATTGAAATAGGTCCTTGCATACTTTACCTTCCATTCCCGCTGTGGAATATTTCCCAAGGAGTAAACAACAATTGACCGCCATCCTTTTCTGTCTGCTCCTCTACGTGAAAGTCTGGGGTGATTTCAAAGTTAACTGCTCTTATTAAGCCATTCATTCAATGCTAAAATATGGCCTTTCCCTGTTCTTTTTACCTACTATCATTGCAGTAACAGCTAAATTTTCTATTCACCATCTTTCTTGTGACTTGACTAGAAATCTGTCTTTCTTACAGTTTTTACAGGTTCCCTCTTTTCTCTAACCATATTCCAAATTCCTTTTATTTGTCTTCCTTTTCATCCTTGACATTAGCCTCCTCTAAATCTACTGTCTGGTCCGGAATAGAACGGGGAGGCAAGAATAGTAGAGGAAATTTAAAAAGTGTCTGAATCTGATAAATTAGTGGTGAAAGAGTAATATCCAGAGGTAAATTCTAATAAAAATTGATAAAAACGTTTCTAAAACCAGAGCTCTATCGAAGATATCAACAGTGAAGCAAGATCTCGTACATGCAGCACAAGCTTCACATAGATTTATTAGAAAACCATAAAAATACTCCATTTCTGTTACAACACAATGTTATTGTAACTCTGGCGATAATAACTTAAGAGTATAAATGTAGGTCATATGAATTTTTAATGTATTTTGCAGGAGAATACGCATTTTGACACCGGAGTTGAGCCATGTAAATGGCAGTTTAATTTCATATTTTAGTGCCATTTAATGTTTGCATTAAAGAATGAAAATTTGGCTGGTCAACAACAAAGTGATATTAAAGCTAGGCTCCATGACACAACCCCTACTTCCTTAATTATGTATGGCTTAGCAAAGGTCCACAAAACGTGGAAAACTGGCATACCTTCTTTCGGCCCATATTATCAGCAAAAGGAACACCCATTTATGGCATTGCAAAGTTTTTGGTCATCTTTAGTTTTACTTACAATACCTACACTGTTAAAGGTTCGTTCTCCTTCCCCTCTGCAATTGCACAACACTTAAGTAAAAGGTTTATCTTTAGTTTCGACACTAACTTATTTTTAATCAATATTCGCTCACAAGCAACTATTGATATTATAGTGAAATCATTGAAATTGACCAGGCTGATAATGTACATGGCACTGGTAAGAAAGAGTTTATTAATCTACTCTGCCATGTCATTTTATGTATAACAGTGTTTAAAATCATCAAACAGACTCCGTTGCCATGGGATCACCTCTACGTTCAACTTTGGCCAATGCACTTATGTTATCATAAGCAGATAGAGACTTGGAGACTGAGACTTTTGGACTTAAACCTAAGGTCTATTGTTAATGCTTTGACGATACTTTCGTCGTTTTCAAATCTAAGTGCCATATACAGCTCTTCTTTGAATACTTGAATTCTCGACACAAAAATATCACATTTACCTAGGAGAAAAGAATCAGATGGTTCTTTATTATTTCTTGATGTTCCTATATCTCGAGAAAATGTCAAGTTTAGTACTAATGTGTATAGAAAACCTACTCATAGTGGTGTATACTTCAATTTCATGAGTTACATCCCTTAAGGCTCTAAAGAGGCCTTATTCCTACATTGTTGTAACGTTCTTTTAACATTTGTTTGGAATTCAAGTTATCATTTGGACATTATGAAATTTAAGGAGGTTCTTGGGAAGAATGGATGTCCTTCTTGTTTAATTGACTTTGTATTAGGAACTCCCTCAATAACATACATTACCCTCCCAAACTTGCTGCCACTCCTCCCAAAAGAGAAATATTTCTGATACTACTGTTCTTTCGCAAAATTTCTCTTCAAATAAGAAGTTTTCTATCTAAAATTTTTGGTCACGTTGCAAGGAGTACTCCTACATGATATATTAACAGGCATGGTAGAAGAAAATAGAAGAAGGGGAAGACCGAAGACATGAATAGCTGATAACATCATACAGATGACTGGAATGACGATCGCTCAGATGCTGACTAATTGAAGAGACAAGGAAAAGTAGAGGAGAATTGCTGGGGGTGTCACAGCGAATCATGATAATAATCCTTGCGTTTGATGATGATTATTATATCTAAAATGATCAACGCTGCTGTACCATATTGTAAAATATGATTTGATTTAACATCTAACAATCGACTCTCGAAGTTGTTTTTCTTTTAAAATAGTTTCCAAATTATTATGCTTAGGCCTCATTAACTGTTTCAAGTGTAGTAGCTGAAATGCAACTTATTATGGCAAATCTATTCACCATATTTTAAAGTCTGCATATATTAACATTTAGGGGTCTCCGACCTCACTGGAAAGAGTCCGAGGTCTAGCAACCACCCCTCGTCTACAGAACAACATTATTTTGGATTTCCTGAATGGTCTTTGCCCTCGTTTAAGGATTTTTCTATTCTCACCTGTAAAAGCAATGACCCTATATAACTCTTAAGGAAAGTCTTTTAAAAGACCTGTAGCAGCCATGGCTACACAAAACAATTAAATTGATGCCCTTTAAGCTTTTCTAGACTGAGTTATTCATTAATAACCAATAGTAGTTAGCCTATTGGAAACATACATTTGAAATTTGTTGTTCTGTTTGTACTATTTAGTACTGGTTTCGGAGATACAAGCAAGTATAAACTATAACATCACTTTGTGAACATTGCCATATCAGATCATCGATATCAACGTAAAAAGATCTTTCACATAATCAATATATAAAGTCCTATATGTAAACACTACAAGTCCCATATGTAAACATTACACTCCTTCTCGTAGAAATTTAGAAGAATATAAATGTAATCAAAATATCCAAATAAACAGAACAAACTCAACAAAACATCTCAGTCTATAATGAGTCCTAAAAGCTTATTTGTAAAGTTCAAAGTCCTTGAATCTTGCAGGAATTTTTCTAGTCTTTGCAGAGCCAACAGAAGTAAATTGTTCCACTGGAGTAAGTGAACCTGGTATTTCACATGATTCTTGCACTTCTGATGTATCTGGAACTTCGAAATTATCACCTGCTTCTTTATCTGGTCCTTGGTGTATGTCTGTTTTCTCCCCTTGATCTTGAGATGGACTTTCACTCATTAAAAACTTTCATATGCAATTAATTCCTCTTGTACCAAGTACCACTTGATGACTCAACCATAACACTGTTGCCATATTTTGATACCACATGATAAGGATGTGGATCAAATGATGGAGTCAATTTACTCAATGACTTCTGCTTTAAAAGAGCCTTGTCACCTTCCTTTAGTTCACTTGTTTTTGCTTGTCTCTTCTTATCAATAAAAGTCTTTCCTTTCTCTTTTGCTTCTCTGTCTCTATCTCTAACATTTTAATCATCAACTGTATTCTCTTCAATACATGTCAAACGAGTATGCGGCTTTTGACCAAACATCAATTCAGCTGGACTCACACCTGCAGTACTATGAGGCACAGTCCTGTACATCATTAAATAAGTTCCGAGTTCTTCTTTCCAATCCTTCTTTTCAACTTGAGCAATCATAATCCTCTTTAGCAATGAACGGTTTTGTCTTTCAATCTCTCCATTTGCTTGTGGCCAAAGTGGTGTCTTGTGATGATGTCTAATCCCTTCGGCTTCCAGGAACTTTTCAAATTCTTCACTAACAAATTGAGGTCCATTATCTGAATGTATACTAATTGGTAAACCATGAGTCAAAAACATATGCTTTAGACTTGCAATTATCTTGGCAGCAGTTGTTGACTTCATTGCTTGTATTTCAACATGACTGTAGTAATCAACAACAGCAAATATGTGCTCTCCAGATTGTAGACATGGTGTCATAATATCAACAGCAATGTGTTGCCATGGTCCATTTGGTAATGTAGTTTTAACTGGCTCTGGCATATTAGAAACTCCAACAACTTGACATGAATGACAGGTATTCCAAACATCCTACACATCAGCATCTAATTTTGGCCACCATACTTTTGTTTGCAATAGCTGCTTCATAGTCATGATACTCGGATGTCCTTCATGTGTTCCTCTGAGTACAAGTTTCCCAACAACTTAAATTTCATTCTTTATCAGTAGGTACCTTTTGTTCTGCAGCTTGTCCCATGTCCCTTCTCTATAACACTTCCTTAAATTACAAAGTTCCTCGTCAACTGTAGAAGCTCTTTCATTTTCACTTGTTGTCATTGCTCTAGGTGTAGCACAATCAGCAACATAACAAATATATTCCTCGGTATTTTTACTTAAGGCTTCATCTTTATCTAAAGTAGTGAGGCAAGATAATACATCAGCAATGTTTGCCTTGCCTGCAATATGTCACACAGTAAATCTGTAAGGCTGCAATCTCAATACCCATCTGCTTATTCTCACACAACTGTTGGACTTTCTGGAGTAAATGAGCTCTAAAGGCTTTTGGTCAGTCAACAGTTCAAAATCAACACCATGGACATACATATGGAAGAGTTCACAGGCCCACACTAGAGCTAAGACTTGTGAGTAATGTCTCTCACAGTCTGACAAACTTCTGCTTCCATAACAAATAACTCTTGGTTCATTATTTTTCACTTGTATCAACACAGCTCCTAAACCAACAAGGCTTGCATCTGCATTAATGGAAGTATTTGCATTAAGATCAAAATACCCAAGTATATCAGAATTTGTAAGCCTTTTCTTCAACTCATTGAAAGAATGTTCCTGTTTCTCTGTCCACTTAAAAAGACTGATGTTGTCTTGTTAGCAGACACAATAGTTCAGCAACTGTAGCTAAATCAGGTATAAATTTGCCACAAAAAATAACCAATCCAAGAAGACTCCTGACCTCTGAAACTGATTCTGGCCTTCAAGCACTTTCAACTGCATCTTCCTTTGATTTAGTTGGCCCAATTCCTCTTGCAGAAAGCAAGTCTCCCATAAACTCTAGTTCAGACATGTGAAATTTACACTTTTCCCTATTAAGTGTTAATTCTTTCTCTTGTATTCTTTGCAATACTCTCTCAAGACACATGTCATGCTCCTCTTTCATAGATCCATAAACTACAATATCGTCATAAAGATTTTGTACTCCTTCATAATCTTGCAACACTTGTTGAATGACTCTCCGGTACACCTCAGGGGCACAGCTTATCCCAAACATCAATCTCTTGTAGTGGTATAAACCTTGATGAGTTGCAAATGTAGTAATGACTCTAGAGTCCCCTGTTAGTTCAATCTGATGAAAAGCCCACTCGACATCCAGCTTGGAAAATACTTGACTTTGATTTAATTCTTCCAAAACTTCACCTATTGTGGGAATAGGATGATGTTTTTTGATAACTGCTTCATTTGCTGATCTCATATCAAAACAAACCCTAATTTCATTGTTTTTCTTGGGTGCAATAACAATAGGTGATACCCAAGGTGTTGGGCCTTGTGCTTTCTCTATGACATCTAATTTCTCTAGTTCTTCCAGCTTTTTAGAGAGTTTTCCCCTATGACCCAAGGATATACATCTAGGTTATTGTGCTACTGGAGTAACATCTTTGTCTACTGGAACTTTGAGTTGAAAATTCTTAAGTTTACCAGGTCCTTCAAAACAATGTTTGTACTTCTGCACCAGCCAATCACATGTACTTTCTCTGATAGCATTGATAGGACATTCAATCCTAAGAAACCCCAGTGCTATTGTTGTATTTCTTCCTAGTAAAGCCTGGCCTTTCTCTTCAATAACAATAAACTCTGTATCCATTGTTCTTTCACCTAGCTCAATTGTTGCTGTAAAACAACCTGCTACATCAAGAGGTTCAGTGCTCCCATAAGCAAATAAGGTCTTTTTACACTTCCTTGAAATACATTTCACTTTACTCTTCTTGACTGCTTCCCATAACTGCCTCTCAATGATATTGTAACTTGCTCCTGAGTCAATCATAAAGTTTATCTTAGACATCATCATCATCATCATATTCTGTTTAACATCCATTTTACATGCTAGCATGTGTTGCGACGCTTTCTTGAAATTAACTTCCAAGTTATCCTATCCTTCACTAGGTCTCTGCTGACACCTTTTTGTTTCAGATCCATCCTTATCACTTCCTCCCATGTTTTTTTTACTTCCTCTGCCAGTGGTTCCTGTAACCTTGATTGTTCTGCATCTACTTGCCCAAGCATTCTTGTCCGTTCTCTCCACATGACCAAACCAATGAAGGCACCCTACCCATATTTAGCTCCACCTGGGGTATGACACCATCAGGAACAACAAAGGCAAATTCTTCATCACCATCTTCATCATCATCATCATCATCATCACCATCATCATCAGCTGTAACATGGTTTGCACCATTTTTGCCCTCTCTTGCTCTCTGGCTTTGTTTCTTCTTGCTTTTACATCATTATGCAAAATGTCCTATTCCTTGACATTTATGACATTTCTTTTCCCTTGCTGGGCACTTCTCATCATTATTCAAGTATCCCAAATCATCACATCTGTAGTATCTTTTCCCTTTTTTGGTTGAGTATTGATATCTCTGAGGCTTAGACTTCACCCTCTTGCTTTGAACCCTATAACCCTTCTTAAGAAGCTTTGTACATAATCAATTTGATAAACACTTTTCTATAACTTGATCCTGAATATTCTCATCTCTGTTATCACCAAACTGACAACAATCTGCTTTCTGTAAAAGCCTAGTTACATATTGATCAATAGATTCATCAGGCAACTGCTCCATACTTCAAAATATGTGTCGTTCATAAGGCACATTGACTTGAGATGTAAAATGATCATCAAGTTGCTTCTTCACTACAGTAAAAACGGTCCTGGTTGTGTAGCAGCTGGTAACATAAAATATACATCCTGTAACTCCATACCTCCACAATGAAGAAGCAAAGCTTTCAATTGTTTTGGATCTGTAACTCCTTTCCCTTCCACAAAAAATTTGAATGCACACTACCATTTCCTCCAACGAATACGAATGGTAGACTCTCCACTACAATCAAATTGCAGAATACCTCCAAAATCAATATCAATAGGTGTCGCCATTACATAAAGGCACAATCCTTGTTGCCAAAATGTACTATTTAGTACTGCTTGCAGATATACACAGGCTTTTTCATATATGGCGTGCGATCGCACGCGCATGCCTCCACACATGCCTAAATGGTGTTAGAC
>RDPX01000013.1:5027174-5071006 GCA_003991215.1 Morbakka virulenta | reverse complement strand
AATGTTTATGCTTCTTTCTTAAAAGTCAAATTCATCCCTTGAGACAGATATTTTGAGGATTAAGTCTTGTGACCTTTTAATTCTCTAATACTTTCTTTCTATATTTTTGTGCGTAAGGTAAGAGTGTGACATAAAAATAGGTTCGCTTATTTCAAAGTTATTCAAAAGATCACATTTTTTGAAGTTTATGAATAATTTACAGTTTATTTATTCACAGATCTTTTTAATAGAGATCATTATTAAGTTCTTTTAAAAGCTCGTTGTTTTTACCGAACACTCCTTAAAGCAATAGTTTGTTTACCCAACTGTTTACCCTTGTGTTAAAAAGGAAGAAAAAACTATTACTTTAGCTATTGGTCTTGGTATTAAATTAGACATATTTGTTAATCGTCTTAACATAAACAAATTTTCCTTCTGTTATTAATTGCTTCTCTCGAAAATGGAAAAACCCTCTGGAGTTTCTCTCGTGTTTAAAAATATATTTTTTTCTATTTGCTTCCAACACACACACCCCTTCATTTGGTTCCTTTAAAGGCCATTATCCACTCCGGAAAATTGACGACAGATCGGTACGGTACAGAACGGTTTCTTTTGTTTTCAATAAATAATTGTATAATGTGAGCAGATTTTTTGTTCACGTGAACGGTTCAAAATGAATCAAAAAGAAAGTTGAATTCATTTAACTTTTTTTTTGAACCAGTAGCGGATCACAAAAGTATTGACGTCATTTACTCACTTGTTGCAATTTCTTTCTTCATGTTGGCCACTCAAAAACAGTGCAATGTCTTCTGTTCAAATTTTCAAATTGTTATTTTTATCTCAATTGACAATTAATATAACCGCACACCATCGCACGCCTAACAGATTCAGGCGTGCGATTAATCACTCGCCTGAATTTAGGATTTTGCTTCTGGGCGTGCGATTCATCACACACCTGAAATTTTCTTACAACAAAGCCTGTGCACAAGCAAGTATAAAATATAACATCATTTTGTGAACATTGGCATATCAGATCATCGATTAAAGTCCCATATGTAAACACTACAAGTCCCATATGTAAACACTACACTGTTGATTTCTATTGAGTGAAAGTGTAAAAAACATATTGGCATTGTTAAAAAATTATCATTGTGACCATGCTTGCAGGAACGAGTGAAACCTAAATATTAAAGAAAAGAACTTGAAAGCTCTCATAAATATAGTCATTGTTTATTCATTACTTTTTCATTGGTGTTGATTCCAACTTACTTGAACCTAGTGTAGAAGTTTCTACACTACCTGTAGCAGGGTGAATCTGATTTGGTTGTTCTAAGACTGGTTGCTCTGCAGGCATAACAAAAACAGGACCATCTGTATTGGGGACTGTGCTAAATGTCTAGCTTGGATTACCAACATTAATGTCATCACCTGGAATTAAATGATCTACATGAACAAACCGATGACTACCAACTACGACTTAAACTAAAAATGAAAGTGGACTCTTTACATTGTCAATGGCTCCTGGGATCCATATTTCTTCCCCTGACCTCTAAAACTTTGAGCTTGAACTTTCTAACTTCGGTGAAAACTATGTAGCTTTGAACAATGTGTCTCTAGCTACTTCGGTACAAGCTTCACTCTTTTCTACATTAAATTGGAAACTAGGCTTCAGTAAGTTCAAGTAAAGTCATAAAGTAAAGTTTGAAAAGAGTCACTTGGAAATAGTTCTGCTAGTATCTGTCCTGTTGTTGTACATAAGATACTTCTGTATTGAAATAGTAGGGTGGCAACCTTATGATGAAAAGGAAGTTTGGAGTTTGGTATGCAAAACATGTGTTAAAATGTCTGTACATATCATATGAGTCCTTTTGATGCTGAGTGAAAAGGAGGGCATGAGGTATCTTTTACTCCATTATTGGGCAGGAAATCCTTCAAATCCTGAGACTTAAATTGAAACACATTGTCTGTAACAAGCTGATGACACAGACCCAGTGAAAAAAACAGTGCACATATTACACCAACTGTACCCTGGGTTGGGATGGATACCATGGGCTTGACCTCTGGGCCCTCTCCTAATAGTAGGAACTGTTGGGCCTTGTTTAAAAAAAATAACATGAACTGTATGTCTTGTATGTCTCAAGATTTGTATGTCACCATGTCCAAAAAGCCTGTAATAACATGTGAAGATATGCAAACAATATTGTATTGATACACAGGCAGTAACAATGCCCACCACTGCAGCAGCTAGAGCTACAATCCAAGCTTTGGAACCAAATTCTTGCCAAAGGTTGGTGATTAGCCACTAGGATAATCTTCTAAACATGCATATAAAGTCTAAAAATTTATACCAAAAACAACTGCCAGACTCTCTTTCTCTATCTGGGTGTAACTTTTTGAATCCCTGAACATCATCATCATCATCATCATATTCGGTTTAATGTCCATTTTACATGCTAGCATGTGTTGGACAATTTTTTGAAATTGACTTCCAAGTTATCCTATCCATCACCAGGTCTCTGCTGACACCTTTTTGTTTCAGATCCATCCTTACCACTTCCTCCCATGTTTTCTTCGGTCTTCCTCTGCCAGTGGTTCCTGTCACATTGATTGTTCTGCATCTACTTGCCCAAGCATTCTTGTCCATTCTTATCCTGAACCTAGGGATAAAAAACCTGTCTACTTTGACCCAGAATATCATTGAGCCAGAGAAGAAATTTGAATGATGCTGGAGCTACATTATCACTTAGGGATGATCTAATGCTTGAACCATCAACTGAAAAAATACTACTCCAAGTTAATGTGATATGACAATCCCTCCCCAACAAGGATGGGTGATCACCCTTGACAACCAATAAACCCAAGTGCTTAGGAAAGCACTTTTCATAATTAACAGGTTCAGTTATACAGCCTGCTGAAGGTACAAGTTCACCTGTATAACTATATAAAAGAACACAAGGTAAATGTAATTTATAATTTATAAAATGTTTTTCTCACAAAACTTATGAAATTTTGGGTCAAGGTACACCCACATCAAGTTCCATTTGAATATCCANGACTTCCAAGTTATCCTATCCATCACCAGGTCTCTGCTGACACCTTTTTGTTTCAGATCCATCCTTACCACTTCCTCCCATGTTTTCTTCGGTCTTCCTCTGCCAGTGGTTCCTGTCACATTGATTGTTCTGCATCTACTTGCCCAAGCATTCTTGTCCATTCTTATCCTGAACCTAGGGATAAAAAACCTGTCTACTTTGACCCAGAATATCATTGAGCCAGAGAAGAAATTTGAATGATGCTGGAGCTACATTATCACTTAGGGATGATCTAATGCTTGAACCATCAACTGAAAAAATACTACCCTGATCCACAAATCCTGGGTTTTAAGGGCCTCGCTAATGGCTTTTGTGGCTTATTTCCCCCCAATAATTTTTTTTGTGCCCATCTCTGGCTTTCACAATTTGCAGATGTGTGAGAAAACTGGTTGAAGACGGCCTTTACCTTTGTGAATTCAACAAATAACATCACAAAAATTAACAACCTCCATGATTGTGCCCAACATCACTGCAACTAGGGCAGGGTTGTGCCACTCTTGACCAATATTGTTTTACTTTTGGTGATCAACTGTCTTTCCAAGAAACAAAATTATTTTCCTCAACTGGAGAAGGATCCATCCTGTCCTTGTTTGCCTTTGTAGCAAGTTTGTCTGCAGGCCTTTTTCTCTGGCCTGTTCAAATGTCAACTTCCACATCAACAGTAGTTGGCAGTGCATCTTTTGTATCTTGGAATGGAGTCCAGTAACAACCAATTGTGGAGAACTTAATGAAAAAAATTTCAAAGGAACAAGTGGATGCCAACAACTTTAACTCTGCCATAAAATCTGAAATGCATTCTACCTTGCTTGAGTGGCAGTCAAAAATTTATCCCATTCTGTGCTCATGATTGGCTTTGGTTTGCAATGATTTTTTAGCAATACACAGAGATCACTATAACTTTTGGTACTTGAACTTGAAAGATTGCACAAATGCTTCAGCAGCATTAAACTGTGCCTCAGTCAAGGTTAAAAACATGTGGATTTGGTACTCCTTCAGAATGCAATTTGCAGCACAAAACACATACAACTTCATTATCAGCAAAAGCTTCATCTTTTTCCTCAAAAGGGCCAATTTGTTTAAAAATAACCATCACCAAGGTATGGACTAAAGTAAAAATAGTAAAAATCCTTGGCCCCAAATGTTGTATCCTGGAGAAACGCTGTGTGTCAAAATTCCAGAGATCAAATACTTCAACAAAACAGCAAAGGTAGGTTCTTTTTGCTCAGATCTTCAACTGATTTAATTTTGTGGTACTCAGGTAAGTTAGGAGGCAAAATATGTAGCTTATTTAAGGCAGTCTTTGATAAAAATAATCCACTTTCATTGAGACATTCAAATTGTGTTTGAGTTAATTCTAATGTTGATTCAAATTGTCATCACTGACAGCATGCTCAATTAAATGTGGTTTGTTCTGCAGTTTAGCTGTGACAAGAGGTTTAACTCCTGCAGCACATGTTTTTGCTCCCACATCTGTGATTGCTGGGTATTGAATAGTTTTTGACTTAATGAAATAGGTCTAGTTTGCTTATGATTGCCATTGGTGTTAATTGAAATCTTGATTTTGACTGCCACCTGTCCAGCAGGCTTCTCTGAAATGATATTGTCATTCTATTGTCCATGCAGTACGCCATTGGCTAGTTACAATATGGTCTTCGTGGAGGAAGAAGATAAAAACAAGGTGTCATGCACAGCCTCATGCATTTCTCTAAGGTATATTTGCACTTTATTTTTGGTGTCTCTTTTAGTCCTATGGTATTTGGATTTCATTGATTCTTTCTCAAACAAGGAACACTCTGGTTTGCAATGTTCTGGTCCTAGAGTGCTTGATTCAAGGACTAGCAGCACTTTGATCATCCCTTGCAGTAAGTTTATTGTTGCCATTTCAAAAAGGGCTTGGTTCTGAGCTGCCAAGTTGAATAGTGCAGTAATTATTTGCGATATGATCATGTTTTCAGATGTTTTACAATTATGGCTTGTGCAATCACAACTCAATGTGAAGTTACAAAGCATTGCTTGCAATTTCAGATAAGATATAATGTCAGTGAAAGATTGAATATCACTTATTGTTGGAGATATAGCTACAGCTCTGGGTGGATGATCTTGATTGATACAGATGTGCTGTGCACTAAGAGTTTATCTTCTGTTGAATTGTTCAGACCATCAGGACCAACAAAATTAAATATCATTTCATTCATGGTAGAATGGCATACAGATCTTAATTCATGCTGAATCTCTTGTGTATTGGTCGACTTGGGCATTTGTTTGTACCCACTGCCATGCATCACTGAAAATTATCCACTTGCTGTTGTGATAAATATGTCTGTTAGTGGAGTGGATGATGATCCTGAGTTTGAGAGCAGTGGTGACTAAGCATCTTCATTTGTCCCTGCATTGTTATCTGTTGTTGCACTTATTCCATAGCTGACACAGCAGTAGTTGTTGCATTGGTAGTTATTGCTCTTGAATCAAGTGAGGCACAAGCTTCTGAGATAAAAGGTTCAGGAGAAATAAATAGAATAAAGGAGTACAAAAACCACAAAGGACAAATTCAAAATCCTAGTTGTTACAATGGCAACCACAAGGCTAAAGATCTAAGCTGTCCAGTGCATGGAAAAGAGCAATACAAATATCACAAAACAGGTCATTTTGCCAAGTGCTGTAGATTAAAAATGGGAAAACATGACTAGTTTTAAGGGGAAAAGGATAGGTAAAAACAAGGTAAATGCAGTACAAGGCAGTGATGATAATGGTAGTTATATCTTTACTGTATATAATGAGAAAACCAAATATTCAGGTTAATTTTGCTAGACATGGTGAGAACTTACTTACCAGTACCATGATTATAGATTTGGGAATGTTATATAATATTATTGTAATATTACTGAAAGAGTGGGCAAGATTGAAAACTAGGGCAGGGGATAAAATATGAGAAAACAGGGGATACCAAACATTTGTATGGATATGGCAGCAAAATACCACTGCTTGTACCATGCAGTTTTAGAGCCAGTTTTAGTGTTGGGGGTAATTCAGTAGATGCTGTTATTGTTGTTGGAGAGAACATAATTGAGAGAGACATTGCTACACAACTGGGTGTACTAAAGGTAGGCCATATGATCAATGTTGTTGACTATGAGTCAGAAATTAAAGGTATGCTAGATAGACATGGATAGATAACAAGTTATTCACAGATTTTGGAAAATTGAAAGATCTTCAATTGACAGTAGCAACTGACTCTAATGTGAACCTTATTGTACAGCCAGTCAGATGTGTGCCATACCACTTGTGAGAAATTTTCTAAGAAATTATTTGAGCTAGAGGAACTTGATTTTATTAAAAAGTGTATTGGGGCAACTTCTGGGGCATTTCCTGTTGTTGCCCCCAAATCAGAAAATAATGTAAGACTGTGTGTGTGGACATTATAATGATGAAGTAATGACAGACCATTTCACTATTCCAACAATTGATGTTCTTCAAGAAATGTCAAGCAGTTTTGTCTTTAATAATTGTCAATGTGAAATGGGCTTATCATCAGATTGAATTAGAACCTGAGTCATGTGACATCACTACATTTAATACATGCCAAGGAAATCACAGAAACAAGAGGCTAAACTTTGGGACTTTATTTCACAACCAAATAAAACGTTAAAAGAAACAGATAAAGTTGTTTCTTCTGGCATCTTGGGAGTAATTTTAAGAGTGGCCAAAAACTACAGAGGCTCTAAATTTAAAAGCAAAAAATGCCATTTTGAAGAGTAGAACTATTAATTCTTTTTCAAATCAACCATAGCAACACAGAATGCACAAACCATAGTAGAAACTATTGTGTACCCCAGGTGATGCAAATACAAATTCACATTTTCTTAAACAGACAGGCAGGTGGTGCTGAAAACTTCTGTTTAATTATTGACAAATTTTTGCATATGTACAATGTGAATGACCCCTACCTTTTACCCCCACCTCTACCTTTTTTCTCACTAGCCTTTCATCTTCCAGGTTCTAACTCCATCATCTCTTATTAGCTTGTTATTTTTCCAATTCTTCATTTCAGGCAGATAATGGTTATTTGTTATTTATTAACTGGTACCTGATCCTACTTGCATGTCAATTGTTTCCATAGTCAACTAGTCTTCTTCTTTCTATTGCAGTCTTAAGTATATTATGTGTTTGTATTTTTTACAAAAGCAAAACATATTTTGAACAGGATCTGATTTAAACATAAAAAATATTCTGGTTCCATATGTGTTGATTAATCCATTTTTGTAACAGTTGCCCTATTACATATTCATTAAACAATGTCCTTTTTTTTGAGGTCACCCATAATATTTTTTTCATGGTCTTACAATGATGTTACTTGCTCTAAAAGAGTGTAGGATTCACCTACTTCCTCACTGTCATCAGGAGCCAGTTCCAGGGCAATGCAACTGTAATAGATACTCCAATTGCATTTTGTAAGGTAAGAATACAGTAATTTCCTTCCAGCGATTGAGTCCTCCAATAAAATTTCTGCTCTTATCCCTCTGATTATACATAGGTCTATATATATATATATATATATATATATATATAATATTTCATTTTACATTGACAATGTAAAGCGATGTCTCGATTAAGTATCAATACCATACTATAAATGCTTGAAATGTAACTGCCGCTCCCCTGAAAAAGACGTGTAGCGTGCTCCTCAAAGTTTTATTCCCTAGACCCCAATAATAGTTCCAGCCACTTTAATTCCTGAATCAGTTCAAGTCAACGTCTAGATAGGGTCATCATCATCATCATTAACATGTGCCTTGCAGTTAGCTGTTGGCGATCATTGCTCTCCACTTCTTCCTCTCCTCTATTGATCTGATGAGACTATTGTTGTTACCAATTTTAAACCGTTTCCTAAGGTCACCCAGCATCTTTGTACGCTGTCGTCCTCTATATTGGGTGTTTACACTTCAATAGTAGCCTTCTCAGATCAAAGAGCTTCCATGTTTGAGTACTGAGCTTTAAACCCACCGTTAAACATTTATTCAGGGCTCCCTAGCAAAAGCATGCTACAAGAAATATGTAAAAATTTTAATATGCAATTCAAGGAAAAAATAAAACTTAATTCAATCTTCTTTTCTTTAAGAGTGCCACAATGAAAAACACAAAACTCACATTTTCCAGCAGCCATCATGTACCTTCACAGGGAAACAAAACGTTTTTACCAATACCACCAGCTTGGCTTGATGGAGGACACAAGGGGAAATCCCTATTCAAGGGTTTCCTCGGAAAAGCAAGACTTGGTGAGAATTATGCATGAAAATGAAATATTAGACTGAGGATTGGTCTCTCTATCCTCATGAAATCGGCCAATGACTGTTAAATTTCTTCAGCTGCCAGGACTGCTACAAATATCGGCGACCCTGTCCTTCCATTCCTGTCCGTTGCCAGTTCAACTGATCAGATCATTGTTCGGGAGTTCTTCCTTGGTGGCGAAGATGTTAAAACTGTCGGTGTATTTAGTCCTCTGTCTTCCTCTGCTTTTCACTCCGTTGATTTTGCCACACAGTATTTGTTTTTCTAGACCGCTGACTCTGACAACATAACCAAAGAATTTAAGTTGTCTTTTTCTGATAGTTGTCATTAATGATCTCTTGTATCCGGCTATTTCCATAACTTCATTTGTCTTCTTTTCAGTCCATGATATCTTCATAATTCTCCTGATGTACCACATTTCTACTGCTTCAAGTCTTCTTTCCAGGCCTTTTGTTATCATCCAGTATTCACATATAGCAGAATAGACCATGCATAGACTTTCATTGTGTTAATTTTAGTGCTGAGTATTATATTTCTGTTGGTAAATATGGATCTCATTTTGGTAAAAATGCCCTTAGAAAGGGCTATTCTCTTCTTTATTTACTTGTCGCATCTGCCGTCTGATGTTATGATGAACCGCAGATACTTAAAGGTGTCCACTTCATGAATCTTTTGCTCTTTACATGAAATATTACATTCTGATCTTATTGGTCGCTTTGATATTACCTTGCACTCGGTCTTCTTTGCATTAAGTTGCAGTCTTTTCTTTTCGCTTTCGTTTGTGACTGTTGTACAAATCCCTTGTAGCTTTTGTTCAGAGTCAGCTATTAAGGCTGTGTCGTCTTCATATCTTAAGTTGTTGATATTTTGGCCCCCAACTTTGACTCATTCGTGATTTTCTATGCTTCTACAAATTGTTTCGCTTTTAATATTGAAGAGTTCTAGGGAAAAAACGCAACCCTGTCTCACTCCTCTACAAATCGGCCTATATTCACTATAGTCATTGCCTACTCTTATTGTAGCCTCTTATTACCAGTGTAAGTTTCTCAGCACTCTTAGATCTTTTCCATCCCAGTGAGGTTCTTGAAATATGTCAAACAGATCTAGATGTCTCACTTTGTCAAATGCTTTAGAGTAGTCAATAAAACAGAGATACAAGTCTTTCGGTACTTCTGTAGCTCTTTCTATGAGGGCCCTCAGGGCGAAGATGGCATTTCTGGTACCTTTATCTCTCATAAAACCAAGTTGGGTTTCAAATATCTCAGGTAGAATTCTATTTCTCATTCTGTTCATCAGCACATGAAGCATAACTTTTGTGAGAAGGGTCATAAGACTTATCGTGCGGTGTGGATCATACTCAACTGTGACTGCTTTTTTGTGGAGTGCTATGTATACCGACTTTTTCATATCTGCCGGAATTTCACCACTTTCATAGATAGTGTTGAGGAGCTTTGTTACTTCTTTGATTCCAAGTTCTTTAAGCGCTATTCTCATTTCTGATGTAGTATCATCCGGTCCTGCTGCCTTGTCCTTTTTCATCTTTTTGAGAGCAGCTGTAACCTCGTCCTCTAAGATAGGAGGACCATCTTCCTCATTAATGATTTTGAGTAGTGGACCTCTATTATCATGATACAGTTCAGTGATGCATTTAGTATTTAGGCCACCTGTTGAGGATGTCCTTCTTTTCCAATAGAATAATCCCATTTTTTGAACGAAGGCACCCTGTTTTTGCCGATATCTTTTTTCCGATTACCTCTTTTATTTTTTGATGCATCGTTTTACTGTCTATCTTGCTGTTGCCCTCACATTGCTTATTGATCCAGTCTTCTTTTGCTTCATTACACCTCTTTTTTATCTACTTGTCTAGTTCTTTGTATTTCTGGTCGTCTTTTTTTAAATTTTTTTTCTCTCATTCATCAAGCCTAGGATTTCTGGGGTTGTCCATTTTTTGTCTTCCTTTCTTTTTATTACAGGGATATGTTCTTTTGCTGATTCTATAATGCTTTCTTTCATTAACCTCCATTTTTCCTCTACCAGGGTTAGTTGGTCTAGTGCACTGAATTTGTTTTTGACACTGATGCTGTATTTCATTGCAATAGTTTCATTTTCCAACAGGTTGATTTGAAGCATTGGTTTATGTTGTGTTTTCTTCATTCGTTTTAGTTTGAGACGCATGGTACCAACTATTGGGACATGGTTACTGCTACAATCTGCGCCAGGCATTTATTTACATGATGTTATTGAATTACGAAATCGATTTTGCATTAGGATAAAGTCTATTTGGTTTCGAGTTCTGTCTCCAGGGCTTTTCCATGTCCAATGTTTTCTTGGATGATTTTGGAACCAGGAGTTTATTATTGTGACGTTGCTGCTCCCTACACCAATCAATTAGTCTTTCTCCTCTTTCATTTTTTTCGCCTATTCCAAACGGCCCAACAATTGATTCTGATTTTTCGCTTCCAACTTCAGAATTAAAGTCTCCCATTATGATCTTAATGTCCTGGGACTTTTAGTTTTTTTATCGCTTTCTCAATAGTTTCATAGAAGTTCTCGTGCTCTTTTTCATCTTTATCAGCAGTTGGGGCAAGGTTTGTATGATTCCAATATCGAAAGGCGTCCCTTGAAATTTGACAACCATAACCCTATAATTTATAGTTCAGAAACCTTTTATGGCTTAAGCAGTTTTTGAATCAAGTATCACGCCTCCTCATCTGAGGTGATAGTCTCCTCCTGAGTAAAGTATCGTATAGCCGTCAGAGAGTAGACTTCATGCTCCTTTCCATCTCATTTCTGATAGGCCTAGAGTGTTGATTTTCACTCTTCTCATTTCTTGTTTCACATTTTCCAACTTTCCTGTTTGAAGCATTGTTTGTATATTCCATGTTGCTATTTTTAGTTGTTGCCGGTTGGGAACAGTCGCTGGATGACGACCGAGTGTCACCTGTCGCACATGAGCCTCCCTACCGAGCGAGGAGATTCCAGCTGAGCAAGAAACCCCCTTCACTCTGTTATCTGACTTCAGTTTGGATTTTCTTGACATGATTTTCTTTACAAAAAATACCTATAGTAGGTTGCAATTACTTTCCATAGGGACAGTGCTCGTACTGAGCGGGTCGTCTTAGCCATTGTACCAATTTAAGTATCCTCTGCCTGTCGTGACTTCACGCACCCTAATCGGGGGCTAAGTGGGTAGTCGACCTTGCCCAAGGGTCTCCTACAGGATTGCGGGGGAATGGAGGTGCCTTACTGCTCCTGTTGGTGAAATTATTTCACCCCGCTTCCCATACTCTTAAACTAAAAGAGGGAGTTCCGTTAGATTAAAGTCATTGAGGAATCTATTGTTTTTTCAGATATGAAGTCAACCTGCGATATAAGCTAGAACAGTGTTGCCTCTAAACAACATTATTTAATAGTAATTAGGGAATTTCGTGGTCTGCAGCGAGTGTACAAATATATTTAGAAATAAGGCTCAGCGGTGACCGCTACTCCATTTTTATCACGAAAACAACAAATGATACGAATACAAATCGAACAGGCCAGGGGTGTGTAACAGACTGCCCGCCAAGCAAGTCAGAGTGGATCTCTGCACAGGCAAACATTTCGGGTATTATTTTGAATGAACAAATTTTGGTTCATTTAAAATAGTACCCAATGATTCGTAGTTCATAAAAGTATGTACATAGACGATAAGAGCATAATAAACAGAAATATGAGATGGTTAGATGTACAAAGGAGGAAATTATTAACAAAAGAACCCGATTTAAAACAATAAACCAGGCAAGCTAACTCAGTTTAATATTAACTGCTAATTGCTATGTGTTTTTTAACTGATGTTATCGACATTGCTAAAGTAAGGAAGAAGGGGTATGGCAGCGAAGGAAGCGGAATGATCTAGGCCAGGAGCAGATCATGTAACGATGTGCAAGAGAAAATAATAGACTGCTTGTATATATAACATGACGGAAAGGCCTAGGGGACATCTGCCTCTATGTACCAAGCCCAGGAGGCACAAAATTTCTTGCCGTGTTCTTGCTGTCCTGAGGAATTTCTGCAATTTCCTTCATATCGTACAGACCAATTTGGGTATTGTCACATGGTCGGTTCCGTAGTTCCATTTGTTCCTTGTTCGTACATTGTTGGTTCAACTTGTTCCCCTATTATTCCACTAGTCCCTCGTTTTAGCACGTCGCATATTTTATTCAGCTAGTTTTGCAAAAGTACATTCTTCTGAATATTTTTTTATTGCTTCGGAAAAAGTAAAATGTCAGCAACTAGGAAGCAAAAAATTTATGATCAAGGACCAAGTGTATGATCAAGTTTTCAACAATGACGTTGTCGACAACATTTCAGAAAGGATTGTGAGATCAAACAATGACAAACCGGTCAATATGATGAAAGCACTAATTCCCAGTAGACGACTGGACACTGACAAGCTTCTATTGTTGGAAAGTGAATCTAAGATAGAAAAGGTATCCAATAAACTCCATATCTCACTTAAAGGAGTATACTTATACAGAGAATGCGCAGCAGAGATATTTCAATGTCTGTTAATGAATTATTGATTCAAAGCACTGTGAATACAATTCAAATCAGCTCGAAGATTCAGTGGAGCATAGATACCAAGACCGTAAAGTTGTACAGACTTGTCGAAACAAAGATAAATAGTCTTCCACATGAAGATCACTAACACTGTCATTGAGGTAAGTCACACAGAGTGCAAGAATATGAGGGGAGCAACAATGAAGGAAAGCTGTTACGAAAGGAAAAATTAGAACAAATACCTCAGGCATTACTGAAAACTGAGCTGAATAGAGCTATTACTATAACTTCTTAATTTTACAATTCTAGATAAGGAGTCACTCTTGGGTCTGGAGATTCTTTTCATCTTATGACCACTGAAAATCTTGGGGATACTGGGGGGCATTCGTGTGATTGGAAGTATCATAGGAAGAAATAGAAATAGGTGTCTGAAACCATTAGCTAGACACAAACTATCAGCACGAATAGTCTGCGTCTAGACTAATTGATGTCTATGGTGATGGGGGTGGTATTAAACAGAGATACTGTCTACCTCACATTGCCCTGATAAGAAAGGAGTGGTGATAAGGGGACACTATCAACGGTTATTTTCATTAAGACACCATTTCTAGGAGAGTTGCTAACAATGGCTGAGGAGTTTTTCCTCTCTATAAGACAGTCAACTCTGCCACAGCATGACGCCAAAACGGTATTTTAAGGTCACTGATAAAAATGCTCAGGTTTATTCTGAACAGTATGGATGATTTCTGAGTGAACTATATCATGCTGGGTTCAAAATACCAGGAGAATAGACATGTTTTTCAGTGAATGTTCCATAAATATAAAAACATATATACATATATATATGTATATGTATATGTATATTTACATTCTATTTCATGACATTGCCAACTTTGCATGTAAAAACAATTTGTAAAGTATTTTGTCAAACTTCAGGATATTATGGAATAAGAATAAGGTACAGCAAGCTAAAAAAGTTCGCAAATACTGTATTTTGATAACTATAGCAATGTATTCTCACCTACATTTTTTAAAGAGCCAAACAGAAAGTCTTTAAACTTGCAGCACTATTAATCAATTTATTCTAATTTTCATTATGCACTACATCTCCTATAATTTTGAGTTCATTTGATCAGTTAGCCGAAGAATGTCTTTGTCAATTGAAATATGCATGGTTACGAAGCAGTTTATCTAACGTTAAGTAAGTACCATTAATAGTTGGTTTTTTGGTTACAAATATGATGTTATTTTAATCAGTTTACTTACTACTAGACTGCAATATATTTTATGAAATAGAAGAAATAAAAGTAATAGAGGGTATAGAGGGTGATGAACCGAAAAATGATATTTGATACACCTTCAAAACAATGGTTTCCATCATTAATATTGTAAAATTTGCAGTTGAATTCAAAAAGCTTCAAGGGTCTTCTCTAAACCCATGACCTTCCCCTTGTCCCCGTTAACAGACAACTGCTGAAAATCTATCAGATATATACAGTTGTGCCCGACATGAGGAATAAAAATCTACAGCAGTCTACTAATACGCATAAGTACATTATTTACACAGTGAATTGTCTCCTGCTGCAAATGGTCGGGCCTGATATTTGCATCACCATGGGGACAAAACTAGCTTATGTGCCTTGCAAATATTCTCTCATTGACTGAAAACGTCAGCGACTGGCAAGATAATTTAAAAAATAAACATTTTTCAACGATAAATAAAAAATATAGAGAATATTGATATTTGAGGAGCCATGGCTGAATGGTTAGTGCAACTGCACCGTGACCAAGAGGTTCCGGGTTCGATTCCCCGAGCGGGCAACTTTGGAGCTTCGCTAAAGAAAAAGCCATTGGTTGACGTCAGGAAGGGAATCCGGCCAAGATATTCCTCGCTGCCAAATCCAAGTCAATGTGAAGGGCACCGTCTGAGCTCCAGGTACTGGGGAAAATTACATTAGAACCAAAAAAAATTTTTTTTAAGTTATATAGAGTAAAAAAAAGTGAAAATTCGCTCAAAAGCTGGTCAAGATTAAATGAGTATGTTTCCATCTTTCATGACCTTTCAATTTTTGTTACGTGACTGATATTTTTCTGCCTTGCTCTTACCATCAGTTTTTTAGGAAAATTGAAAAAAACAATAGAGAAGTTTTGCAAGAAGGATGCATGTTGTTTGTGGGGTTTTTTACCATTTATCCACAGCAATTGTAGAACTACTTTATTTTTGAAATAAATATAAAGTTATCAATAAATTAGTTTGAATTTATTTTTGAAATATTTAAGATAAATTGTTGCAAGATCATAAATAACAGAGAAAATGTGTGATAAGAGCCTCAACTAATAGTTTTTTATCTTTGAATGAATATACAAGCTTTTCTTTGTAAAATAAATCACAGGTGACTAACAAAGATGTTCTTTTTTTACTTTACCTTACCTATTTTCTAGATTACATAGTCTCACAGATCAGAATAATGAATTTCTTACTCATCTTACTTTTTTGATAGTGGTGCCTTTTCTTATAGCTCTTCTTTAAGTCACAGTATTCCTTACAGAACTACAGGATTTTTTAATTTTGGTCACTGTCGACCACTTTACACCATTTTGTATGGGCCTAATATAGACACATCCAAAAGTTTAGCAAAAATGGTATGAAATTTTGAGGAAGCAAGAAACTAAACAGCTTGTACAAAATGAAAAATATTTTAAGTGCTGAGATGTCCCTAGTCACAAAGATCGCCCAAAACAAGAATGATTAAATAAAACTACAAAGCTGCAGTTCCATACAAATCACATTAGTTGAAAGTGTATCCTCCGTAGTAATGTAATAAAAATTTGCTGAACTTTGCAGCCGCCCTTGCAAGAAAGTCGGTTAAGTGCAGACCAAGGATTATCGGATTTGTAATGATTGAATACACCATTCACTTGATAAAAATGTAGAAAACACTCAGACTTGAACATAACAAAACAAACAATTGAAGCTGAAGTAATTTACAAAAATCCATGGCTCAACAAAATTTGACCTTTGTTTTACCAGAATATTCATCTTCTTAATTTCCTATATATTCCCAGACTGAAATAGTGTGGAATTCGAAGTGTAGCCAAGTTAACTCCGTATTTGAATTAATCACAGCGACAGGCCAGCTTTAAAATTGTCATTTCTCAACAATATGCTGAGCTGCTTATGAATAAATCGCTTAAATATATGCAACCTACGTGTGTTTTCTTGCAGAGAACATCGAGGCTGAATTAAGCTTATGGGAGGCCGAGGGGACGCTTGGAAACGAGGCTTCCTTTTCAACCCTCCTATTGCGTACACCACAGATTAGTAACCTAATATATACATTGAGCACTTCTAGTAAGAAAACACTGAACGAGGATTATTCTTCTAATGCAATGTGTAATGCATAAACACGAAATGAACTGAACACAAGTTGAACTAATCCGATTTATTTAGACAGAGAAATTCAGTTAAAATAATTAATTTTTCGTAAAAAATGTAGTATAACTAAAAAGTAAATTAGTTAACGTCAGAGAATGGCAGAGTGATAACAATTACAGTCGAGATACTTTTCTCAAATATTGTGGAGCAAAGTTGGTGATTATGTCACTGAAGTCCAATTCAGACACTATATCTGACTCGATGGTAGGGACACCATGAATTTCAAGTCGTTTCTGCTTCATGGATTTCCGCAGTTTGTTCTTGAATAATTTGAGTTTTGAGAAGGAGCGCTCGCCACTGCATCATGATACGATCACAATAAGGTATATCCGTAAAGTGATCTCAGTGTTTGGGAAAGTGTCCTGCACACCCTTGACTATGATAGGTCTGTACAGGAAAAGCTCAGTGCTAACATATTCTGGCTCCTCATCGGTGAATATATTGTTAAGTGAACTGACAAAGTTTATCAATAAATGCAATATTCACCTCATCTGGACAAGACCTGACGAATTCCTCATCTGCTGCCTGATGCTCGCCTAAAGGCAGCTTTTCCAAATGGCTAAAACGCTAAATTGGCTTGACATCTGCTTATATGCTTGGAGACATTGATCAGAAGAAGAAATAAACTAGTCAATAAGAACCGAGAACATTTCTGTTTCGTATTTTCAGAACGGCAGAGTTGTACATCGTCCGTATGGCCATAATGCAGTGGGTTAAAACGCACATTGACGCGGTCGTGTCGACTTTTGTTCTGCACAAAGTAAGGTGGTGTTAATACCTGTTTTAAGCGGATGTATCTGTCTTAGCAGTTCTTCTGCCTCACACTGTACGCACCCTTTTTCTTCAATATCACAAGTAATTTGTTTCATTACATTGTTCATCTGCTGGTAGTCATGCTTATGTTTACCAGTATAAAGGGACATGTAGAAAATCCTCTATACATTTGTCAGTGTCCTCTGGTATGACTTTGGGTGGTGGTCTATAAAACCTTTAAAGACGTTAATTGCATTGCTCTCCACAGCTTCATCTGGAAAGCTATTCCAAACATCTACTATTCTCACGGAGAAGTATTTCCTTGTATTCTGCTGGCAATGTTCTTTAAATATTTTATATCAATGGCGTCGTGTTGAATTTGTATTAAGCTTGAAGAATACATTGGAATCAATATTAGTAAATCTTTTGAACATCTTAAAGACCTCAAGCAGATTGGCCCTCATCGTCGTGTTTCAAGAGAGGTCAAATTCAGCATCTTTAATCGCTCTTCATTGGGAAGAGAATTGAAACCAGGAATCATCCTGGTGAATCTTCTTTGTACCTTCTCAATTAATGCAATATTCTGTTTAAATTATGGACACCAAGCAGGTACAGCATAGTTCAGATGGGGACGTACCAATATCTTGTACAACTGCAACATTATCTTCTTACTTTTATATGTAATAGACCTATTAATCATCCCGAAATATCTATTTGTCTTTTTTGACTTTGTCCGCTATATGATGAACAGGCGTCAGTATGCTGTGTATTATTATTCCGAGGCCTCATTTTTGATCGCCTACCGTAAGAGCTTTGTTGTCCATGCTATATGCTGTTCCGGTATTACTATGTCCAAAATACATAAGTTTGCATTTCTAAACATTATAGTTCATTCACCAGGTGTTGGACCAGTTAACAAGCTCTTCTATATCATTCTGCATAGATATTGAATCCATATTATTTCTGACTGGACTCACCAGCTTAGTATCATCAGTAAATTTCAGGATACAGTTTGATATACCTACATCTATATCGTTGGTAGATATGAGAAATAGTAGAGGACCAAGGACCGAGCCTTCGGGCACTCCACTTAGGACTGGTTTCCAATTAGACGACTTGCCATTAATAACCAGACGTTGTCTTCGACCCTAAAACCATTTATCAATCAAATCGACTATTTTACCTAAAATACCATGAGCGGTTATCTTTAGACTCGAGGTATACAGCATCAACTGGACATCTCGCTTCTATGAATTTTGTGAGCAAATCAAGTAAAGTGGGTAGATTAGTTAAGCAAGAGTGTTCCTTTTAAAAAACATGCTGTAATTCCTTTATTAGCTTGAACTCTTCTAAATGATGCACTATAACAACACGGAGAATTTTTCTAGAATTTTACCGACTTGCGATGTGAGGCTGACGGCACAAAAATGTGAACGTTTCTCACCTGCCCTTTCTTGTAAACTGGCGTAACATTGGCTTCTTTTCGATCTGAAGGACGTAATTTTCATCTGGAGATTTTTTTAAATATAATTGTCAGTGGAAGCGCTAATTCTCCTGATGGTTATTTAAGCAGTTTTGGAATCTATTGATCATTTCCTGGAGCTGAATCGATCCTTGATTCATTTAGGTGCTTTTCGACGATTTCTATATTTATAATAACAGGTAATTGCTTATTTTGCGAGTGATAAAGAAAACGTGATAAGCCAAGAATACTACTCAGATCTTCATCGGTACAAACTGACGAAAAAAAACTATTACGCAATGAGCCTTGCTCAGCAGCATCATTTAATGCGGAACCATCTCCATCTTTTAATGGACTAACTTTATCTTTTACTTTTGATTTAGTTCTGACACTTATAAAAGGATTTACAGTCAGTTTTAATATTAGCTGGTAACAACTTCTCAAACTTTCTCTTAGAATGTCTCCCTTCTTTGTTAGCTCTATTCAATGCCGATTTGTATTTACAATATGCCTCGTATGACTTTGTCCTAGTATACTTCTTTCAGAGCTGTACTTCCTTTCACAAGCACGACTGGCCTGAATGTCCAGCAAGATTGGTTAATTCTTTGCTTTTTTGTGAATCACTTTAAGAACATATAGTTATTTGGCTTCTTCTAATTTACTATTGAAAACATTCCAGCTGTCAAAAATTTATTTATTCATAAGTAGTTGATTCCAGTTGATTTCTCCTTAAAACTTCATTAGCTTTGAAACATCTATTTTATTACAGTTAAAAAAGTAACCCGGCTTTTCTTCTCTCTGTACTGAATATTGGACTTCAAAAGTTAGTGAATGTTGTACGCTAGCTTCAAATCTATCGTGTACTTCGAGATTGTTGACCATATTTAGTTCAATCGAAACTATTAAATCCAGAAGCAAATCATCTTGTTGATTTATCTACATGCTGTGTGGGAAAGTGATCTTGAATGAACTCAAAAAATGTATTACCTGCTGCATCAGATTCAAGTGTATTCCAGTTGATTCCAGGCCTGTTGAAATCACCCATGATTATAGTATCTTTTGAAATAACATTCTTTTTCACTGAATATAACTTGTCACTTTCTTCAACAGAATTGTTCGTGGTATCGTAACATACTCCAACTGTAAGGTATTTAATTCTATCAATAAATAGTTTACACCACACAAAATCTACGCCTTCTCTTCTATCTTTCCTATCAGCACGAAAAGGTATGCAGTAAACTGGGGACTCAGTAATTCTGATGACGTCTGGATTAAAATTATTAATTACAATTGGTAAACTATAAAACGTGTTCATTAACTTTGTGCATTAAAGTAGAAAAAAGTTTAATTCGTCGAATTAAACATATTTACAGTAGGTGATGAATCATTTGTGCTCATAATATTAACTTTACATGGTGCAACTAAAATTTCAGCATGTTTGTTGCTGATCATCTCCTTCCCTGAAGAGGGAGAGATATAATTTTCCCCCTTTTTTTCTTCAGGTTAGCTTTGTTATTCTCTCTCCTTTCTTTGATTTTATTTCGTAATTTTCTATTGGCAGTTTGCAGCTTTCTTGTTAGATTAGGAACTAAAAAAGTATGCTTACAATCTGGCTTGTCATTTAGTTTCTTACTTGCAGATAGAAATCTCATCTTCATTGAAGAATTATGTAGGGAAACTCTAGCTGGTCTTCTTTTATCTGGCTTTCCGTCTCTAAGTCCCTTTGCTTCTATTATATCAATATCGCTGAGCTGTAAAGGATCCTCAAATAAATTCCTTACCAAAAATAAGACATCATCTTTATCCTCATCAATATTCCGGACAATACCATTCAACCAACGATTCTCTTGGTCTATTGTAATCTTTCTTTCTTTTGATAACAACATCCTTGTTGAGATTTTTTTTACTTTGACACTCCTCTAAAACGAATACCTTGACCTCAACTGCATGGAGTCTTCTATTCATTCTACCATGTCTAGTTTGCATACTGCTCATTTAAGTTGGCTGCACCTTTATTACATCTATCACAATGCCAATGGAACTGCGATTTCTCCTTCTGTTTCTTTAAAAATCCGTATTCACCTCGAATAATCTTTTGGAAGTTACATGGAAACATAACTCACAGACCTTGCATAATATAGCTTCATTTTCACTCCCAACATTTTTCTTAAAATCATCAAATATACTGTAATCTGTATCTGAATCAGAATCAGAATCGATTACGGAAACATCAGTCTTCTGGAATTGAGAGACATTTTGCCTAGACGCCATTTTGGTTATACAGACTTGGCCGTTTATTCTGAAAATTGATTTCGTCAAGGACTTGTTCACGCATTAGACTGATAAGTTCTTCAAAATTTGGCGGTCAGATCATTTAACTTAGCGCCATCAAGTAATGATCTTCTTAATGACACAAGAAAAACGACAGTAATGGGAAGTACAAAACAGCAAATCACGATTCCAATTACCAAGGATAAGTAATCCATTTTGTTGCAGTTGCAAAAACAGAGAAAACGAAAAACACACTGGTTCTAATCGCACTGTTGGTTTCAGAAAACCAACAATGCATTTGTAATTGCTAGGTCATGCTAGGATTACAAGATGGCGGACGGAGCGGTCATAAGCTCTGTGAAAGTTGCTTTTTACATTTTGTTGATATATTGTTCTTTTTCATATGGAAATGGAGATATTTGTTTCGTACCTGCATCGAAATCACTAACAAGAAAGGAGTTTAAACAAACACTATCCAGAAGAGGTTTGAAATTAGCTCACCAAAATGTTCGTGGCATTCAAAACAACATAGCTAAAGTACAAGAATTCATTTCATCTCACAAGGAAATTGACATTTTCAGTGTATCTGAAACACATTTACAAAATGATTTCCTAGTGGAGTCGGTGTTTGTTGATGGATATGATTTTTTGGGAAAATGCCGCTCTAAAGGTTATGGTGGAGGAGTTGGTATTTTTGTTAAAAACAATATTCACTACAAACGCAGAACAGATCTTGAAAACACTTCTCTTGAAATCATTTGGATTGAAATTTTTATAAAAAATGCGAAATCAATTATCTTTGGCTGTTACTATCGGCCTCCTGAGACTTCAAATTATCTTCCAAAGGATTACAATGAACTGTTAACTCAAGTAATTACAAATGTGAATAAAAAACAAAAGGAGACAATAATAATGGGTGATTTCAATGTTGACTACAGTAATAGGTCAGCTGCACAAAAGGAATTCAAAAACCTTATGTCAATGAATGGTTTCAAACAGATCGTAAAATCGCCGACGAGAATAACAAAGGAAACGTCATCACTTATAGATCTCATTTTTGTAAACAAACCGAACGCTTATCCAACCGTACACGTGGTGAGTACAAGTCTTAGCGATCATGATATGATATCTCTCATCCGAAAAATAAACACTCAGAAATTTCAACAAAGGACAATCAAAAGTAGAAATTATACCAACTACAACCCTGATGATTTACTTGCCGATGTACGTAAAATCGACTGGTCTCCTGTTTACAATACCAACAATGTCAACAATGCTGTTGGTTACCTTACCACCAAACTGAGAGATGCTTTTGATGTGCACGCACCGATGATTGAGAAACGTGTGAAGGGGAAGCCCTGCCAGTGGTTGAATGAGCCTTTGAAACGAGAATTAAACAAACGTGATCTTTTGCTTCGGAGAGCAAGATCTCAGAACGACGAACAGAGCTGGAATGAATACAAGAAGCAGCGCAACAAATGCACTAATGCAGTCCGTAAATCCAAAGCATCGTACCACCAAAAAATGCTAAATGACAATCGTTTAAATCCACGCAAGTTTTGGAATATTATCAAATCCATATTTCCAACTAAATCAAAGTCTACGTCGAGAAATTCCAGAGACATGAAAAACCGCGTGAATAACTTCGTTGAATATTTTTCGAACATTGTAAGAAACATCAAAACAGCAGCATTCCCTTTGATTGACTTTGTATGGAGGTATCCTAGAAAATCATCATTACGTACAAGGTCGATCTTCAACTTCTCTTATGTACCCACTGCTTTCGTTGAACGTGAACTTCGTAAATTGAAAAGAAACAAAGCAGCCGGGAATGACCATCTTCCACCAAATCTACTGAAGGACTGTAGACGAGAAATCGCTTCACCAATATCGCATATCATCAACCTTTCCCTACGCACATCTACTGTTCCTCACGCCTGGAAGGTCGCGAAGCTTTGTCCAATCTTCAAATCGGGAAATCCGGAACTCGTTGAGAACTACAGACCAATTTCTGTACTTCCGGTCTTATCAAAGTTGTTGGAAAGAGCAGTACATCACCAGTTGTACCAATATCTTGAATCGAATAAACTTTTCAGCGACTGTCAATTTGGATTTCGTAAAAATCGATCTACAAAGCTTGCTACCACATTATTCTGTGACTCTATACGAAAATATATTGACAATGGCAACATGGTTGGCGGTTTGTTTCTCGATCTGTCTAAAGCGTTCGATACGGTCGGACATTCTGTTCTTCTAGAGAAACTTATGCTGTACGGAATTGATGGCCCTGAACTGTCTTGGTTTTCGGATTACCTGTTCAACAGATCTCAGTATGTTGAACAAGCAAATATCACCTCTGAAACTCGTTGTATTACATCTGGTGTCCCACAAGGATCAATCCTGGGACCGTTATTATTCATTACTTTCTTTAACGATCTAAAAGAAAGTATTCCAGATTGTGATATGTTTCAGTATGCTGATGATACTGTTCTCCTTTTCGCTGACAAGAAATTACAACATATCGAGGACACTTTGAATGAAGCTATGAATCAAGTGGGCAGATATTGTGAACTGAACGAGCTGTTACTGAACCTAAAAAAGGGAAAAACTGAAGTTATGTTATTTGGGACCGCCCAACGTCTCAATAAACATGGTAGAGATCTAAACATCATCTTCAACAAAACTCCAATCAACTTCGTGACAGAATATGTCTATCTTGGAAATCTAATTGATAACCATCTGTCATTGGCTTCAAATTTCGACCGCGCATACAAGAAAGCCTGTGGAAGACTTAGACTGTTAACCAACGTACGAAGAAATTTAACCATCGACGCTGCAAACCTGATATACAAGATGATGATACTACCGATACTCACATACAGTTCAACCATCAAAACCAGTTTTACAGCTACTCAGAAATCAAAATTCACCTCACTAGAACGTCGTGCTGCAAAGATCATTGGGAAGCCAACGAAAAGTATTATTCAAGTTGTTGAATCACAAGTCTGTTCACTGGTCGGAAAGTGTATTAAAAAGAACCTTCAACACGAAGATTTTGACAACTACTTTAAAATTATGAAACATTCTAAAAGGACTCGAAATTATGCCAATTTATTAAAACTCCCATCAATAAAACTAGAAGTTGCTAGATCTAGTTTTTATTATGGTGGAGCTAAGCTATTTAATAATATGCCGCTTGAAGATAGAAGACCCTTTTTATCTTCATCTTGATTGAAATTTGAAGGCTTTTAATTTTATATAGTTTTTAATCAGTTCTTATTATATCTTTTATTATATTCTACAGGACAAACATTGATAACAGTATTTATGTAAATATGTAAATAACTGAAGCTTTTATCCTGTATAAATATTCGTAAATAAATAAATAAATAAGATAAATTCCTTTATTGTAAATGGCAGGTAGTTTATGTGTTCCTTGTCGCTATTGGCTTGAGTTTCAATATGTTGTGCAAGAAAGGCGATGAGTTCAAGAATACCCAGAAAGTTGCCATTTCTAGGTGATACAATCAATTCATTATCTCCTCTAAATGCTAAACCACGTTTAGCAATAAACTTGGTAACACTAAATATTCGTTTCAACACTGATCTCCAGACGCTCGACCTGTTGTGTCAGCTCGATATCAATTCGCCACATTGCTTTTAACCTTCTATTGACAGCAATCGTCTTTTGAAAGTGCCAGATTACAAGTTCTTGTGAGATTCCTATGTGTGTCTCTTTCACGGTTGTTCATGCTAGTAACCAGAAAATAAACAAAATGACATTATAGATAAACGAAATTCTAGGCGTTTATTAGAAGGTAATGGAGCTCAAATTAGCTGCTGATATATGACAATAACGAATACATGGTGACTTGATGATTTAATTTAATAGTTAACCTGTCTTATACAATTGTTAAACAAAAAGAATAAGAATTAAATGCAATAACGCATAATCATTCCAGACCACAGTGACAAAATCTATAAACAAACCTTTAAATGGACACAAAAGCTCCAATGTAGGCACATAGTACAATGTAAAACACAATAGTATAATGCAGAATACTAAATACAACATAAATCAAAATAGTCAAATATATAAAGGCACATAACGTCATTGTTTACATTTGAGAAAAATGAGTGGAACACGCAACTTATGATTCAACGATGAATTACATCTTACCAAAAAAAAAATGTATGAATTTTAACTATCACTGGAAACGACCCTATGCAATTAACAATTGCTGTCTATAAATATAACTCACCAACTGGAGGTGCTCCTCGATAGACCAGCACAGAAGAAAATAATCTTTCGAGTGATAAAATGAGGGTCATAATCCAAAGGCTGTCTGAAAAGTTATGCAAGAAAACTATTAGCCTCATTTTGATACGCATTGTTACGAGGCACACTGAAGCATGTTTGGTGATGCAAAATTTTATTTGATGTTTTCACTGGGATATGGGGTGAGATTGGTACGTTACCGTTCGGTTTATGTTGTTATTTATTTGCCGCTACATGACTGCAGGAGAAACACACTGCAATCAAACCTGTCTCATAGTCTTCTGTTTAAATTTATTGCCTGTATTGGTGGAAAAAACCCCTGTTGGTGAGATGTCCAAGCTTCAGGCCCCTTTTCCCCCTTTAATCCGGCTGTGAAGAATGCCCCTCTCTTTTTTGCACATAGATAAATAAAAGTGTATTTTTCCATACATGTATTTGATTGAACAATTTACACTATTAATTACTAATTAAAATACTCTCAGGTATAGCATACAAACTTTACATTGCTTTTCTGGGAGACGCATCGTTGCCGACCTTATACTTGACATGTTACTTGAAAATAATAAAGGGACAGGGTTCAAATTGTTCAAAGGGTCCTAGGAGCGCATCAGGCAAGAGCCCAAATCCAGACCAGAAACTGAACTTGAAATTCTGAAAAGTAAAATTAGATTCTCGTGGTCATCACTTGATATTCATTGCGACGACACATTAGGAAAAAGGAAGTAATTGAAAGACCAGTCAAGCAACTTTTCTTTTTTTTAATGCATGAAAATACAAAAGAATAATGTATCTAAAATGTAATAAGTCCAGCTACTATACACAACTTATGGAAACTTACAACTGGTCTAAATTCGATATTAAATGAGAAGGATAAAAAGCTTGTAACCAGATTTAAAACATTCACTTGACTAGCTACTTGTGCAAGTGATAAATCTTAGAGTTTATTGTAACCTAAACTTGGTCTTGTCAGCTTTTTGACAAAGGAAGAAGACATAGTGATTCTTCTAAAAAATTGGAGCTAAGAGCAGATACATTTTTCATGGTATCTCCTTTGATCAAAAGTACCTCAGAAGCAACGATCATTGCTGGTGACGTAAATGTGATATCTGGAGTATGTTCTTCGTTGGGCCCTCCCCATTTGGCTAGTTGTGCTAAAGTCAACTGACCCTGTAGGTATAAATAAGAAAATTAGTGTGTTCTTCACAAATTGGGAGAGACAACAAGCCTTGCTTGAGAAAAGATAACAATGTTGCGCTTTGCAGTAAGCAAGATCATTGACCAGGGTCAGTTTTAGGTTTAGTCCACGCCCTTCTTTTTCCTTTTATCTTCCTTGTATCTGCCTTGAATTTTTCTACACCTTCAGACTTAATTCCAGCTCCGACTTGTGGCTCTAGAATCGAAAATAGAAGATTTATCCTTAACCAGGTCAAGAAAAACGTCAACTAGCATTGTTGTCTTATCTCAAGAAATAATCCTGCGTCAAAATACAAGTGAAAGAGTACAAGTTTAAACAGTTTTTTCTTTGAAACTGAGAGAAGAGCCTGTATGTCAAACGTGCGATGCTATCCTAAAAGAAACATTCAACCTCTTCTCTTCTCTTCTCAAACAAACTCTTTCTATTATTATTGATTCCCACCCCCTCATAAAGATACTCATAACTATTCAAAATTTCTGATAAGCCTCATTAAGTTCCGTTGAGTAGTAACACAATAAATGAATACTTACAAAATTCCTTGACAGAAATATAATATGCACATAGATTAAAGAGAAGTGGCGGATTTCTTATCTGAATTAAACTTGCTTTAAGTCAAATTCTTAAAATTGCACGTCCAAACAAAATTTCTATTGTTCAAGAGATCATTGTCTGCGGTAAAAGAAAAAAGGCTTTCTGAACAGAATTTGGAAATATGGGAGTTGTTTTGGTCTCTTTTAGTTATATTTGAGCCTGTGATTTAAGGGCGCAGATCTTTCTTACACATTTAGACTCACCCACCCCCTAACTACATGAAAACCTTTTCTACTACTAGTGTCATAAAGTTGTTCATAGGGGAGATAAAGACGTGCAAATCAAAATTTCAACAAATGATAAAAACGTAATATTTGCGCTCATTGCCTCTTTCTCTCTCTTCCTTGCACACACAGACACAGACACATACGCACACACATAAACACTCTTTCTTTCTTTCTCTCTTTCTCTCTCTCTCTCAACTATCTATTATGCTGTCTACATACCTATCATCTACCTATATTATCTTTCTAAACCTGCTGTAAATCTAGTGCTGTATTTACCTATCCGCCTAGAAGCTACTTGCACGTGAATTTAGGTTTATGAATATAATTTTTATGAAGTATGTCAGATAATAGGAGAAGAATTTGCAATAAAAACTACTATCCAACAAATACGTAGCTTCTTTTCTAGGCCTCTGCAATAACTATGAGTATCAGAAGAGTACAAGGGAAAATTTTTAATCAAGCCGGGTTCCGGACAAAGCTTATTGTCTACTAAGTTATATGCTATTTAAATTGAGCTATAGTGTTAAAGTGTTGAATGTTTTAGACTTTAAGATACTGAGTAATTCAGTTAGTATTGCTGCCCTTCCTTTAACATCAAAAGAGGCCAACGGTTAGCATAAAAGGGATGAGGCTTCAGAAATTGACCCACTTCCTTTTCAAACCTTCACCTTTTTCAAAGAACAAGGAGGATAGTCTGCATATAACTTGAAAATTTTTCACATAATATGAATCCCAGTGTTTAGTCCTTTTCATCTAAGCAAGAAAACCTCTCAATTAAATATAAAAATCAATCTCGGTTTATCTTAAAGATCTTTTCAATTGTGGGTATAACGTGGCTAATTTAATCAAACAGTTGCTAGGAGCTTTAAAGTGCTGGTAGTGACGCTGTCATTAAATTCTAAATTCTAAGTTATCCAAGATTCTTGGTAACTAATAGGATAAGTATTTTCCTTATCTGTCTCGGCAAGAAAATTTTCTGCTACCAAATCAGGAATAGGCTAGTTGAAAGCAATAGCCTAAAGCTTTTCATTCAACTGATAGTGCAGTGCATTGTATATATTCCATCTAATAATACAGATAATTGCTCAAGTGGTTATGAGCTTACTCTTCATAAATCACAGTATTTTTTGAGGATCTACTTTATCCTTTTTCTACACACGTAAGAGATCAATAAATGTTAGCTTATAATATGGAAAATAATTAATTGTTTGTGGGTTTTCGTTTGTCGTGAGTTTTCCTTGTAAACATCACAAAATAACAAGTTAACTGAGTCAACCCTACCTCGCTTTAGTAAGGAAACGACAATGTTTATTATGGAAAAAGGAAAGGACTCTATCTTTTAAAGATAACAAATGTGGGACAATTTCTCCATAGCAAGTACCGTCCCAGTGTGAAGAATTTATCCATTACACAGGAGTGTGAATTGTGTACAGTTTACTCGGTACATTGGGTAGCTTACGTTTTGTTTTTCAGTTGATTTTCAGTGCTAAAAGAGTGCATTTTTCTCTCCTGATTGAAAAAAATAACATGAAATTTGAATAGTATCGTTATTTGAGAAAGTAGATTATACTTGAGGTTTTATAGAGGAAGGGGACCATCGAGAACTGCGATAGTACTTTATTCATCTTTTTAACTGTGTTCATTAATAGGAACTGGGAATATTTGCTACCTTTATTTTTTTTAGATATTGAGGAAATAAAAGTAACCCTATGATTAGGTTATAGTAACATTATGCTGAAAATGCACTGCTAATCGTACTATCTGCCTGTGCTTTTCTTTATCTTAAAGCATGAATGGCGGCTATATATATAAATTTCCTCCATCATGGCTGTGTCCGATCATTCTTGCTATCTTTTCTTCATTACAGTAATGTTCTGGTTGATTTTGTCACCATGCTCCTTGCTTATGTTACTTAAAATTTCACGAAAAAAATCAAAATGTAAATATAAAGTGTACCTTTAATGGTTTTCTGCTGTCTTTGTTATTATCAAGGAATCAAGCAATAATATTTTAAAATTCATACTTACCTCTCCTTCGAGACCACTTTTCAGATATTCTTTAGGTGCAATTAAGTAAATATGTCACCCTTAAACTTTGCTTCAGGTAGTTTGAAAATAGTAGGCTAATCTCTGGAAATGCTTCTCTGCTATGACCTAAAGCGTTTACAAACTGCTTGACCAAATGCAGTTTTGTTCAAAGTGGAGGTAACAATAGTCTGGAAGACTCTATAAGAGGTTGTCTAATAAAAATTAGATTTCCTTCCTAAAAATCCCCTCATGAGAGTCATTCACTCCTCTGGTAATGTTCATGATCAGGCCTAACCCTACTAACCTTTAGGCCAAGAAAGAATGAATACTTTGCTTATCCACCATATAATTCACGTAAAAAGCAAGCAAACATTGTACTTTCTCAAGCAGCTTTTCACATTGTCATACTTCTTCCTCATCTGTATTGAGTATACAATAGGCAGTGATAGATTCTGATTTTCATTTGGTGGTAAAAAACAGCTTGGAAGCTTTTTTTTAGCTAGCTAAATAAACCTGCCAAGCTTTTCTTTGTGCTCAATGCCATGAGCGGAAAACAAGGCATTTATATTTGCAGAAGCATAGATCCTTATTTGTTTCAAAGTATATTACGAATTTCAAAAATGCTGACTTTATAGTTTTTCCTCTATTGTCAGAGTAATTTCTTTACACTCTGTCAGTGGAATAGCTTCTCCCAGTGCGGAAGGTAAACTAAACCATTAAGTTCAAAATGGTATCAATACTTTTTGTCTTGTCAAAGTGTTAAGGTAGCATTCTATTCTTCATACTAGTTGTGTACAATAGGTATTTATCATGATTCATTAGAATAAATTTACCCAACGTTTTCAGCTGCGTCGATTTAATCCTACTCGGGTCCCTTTTTGGAAGACAAAAAATGTCTGCAAAGGACTACTACCAGTGATAAATCGTCTCATGAACGATGGATTTGTGAAGCTGTTGTCTTGCAAAAGTTTAGAATTTGTAACTCTCGAAAAAACTTTAGTTGATTTTTAATCCTGGTAAGTCTGTTGTGCCTCCACTCCCTGTTTCCTTCAGACTTTTACGTAAGGAGAGCCTTTTCCAAATATTGTATAATGATGGCTTATTTCAACAGGATGGCTCAGGACCGAGCCTGCTCGACAGAATTTCTTAAGAGGGTCACGGCGGGCAGATAATGACCCTTTCGCTGGTCCTGCTGCTGCTGATGTACAGCGACATATATTAATTAGATTAAAGTTGATTATTAGATAATAGAATTGGGTCATTAGCGAGAGTTCTAGGGGAGAGTGTTAGCTTTATACTAAGACGAGAAATTTTAAGGTTCAAGTTTAATTAATTGTTAAAAAGGTTTTGGATTGTCTTCCCTCTTGCCAATACATTACATTCATAGATATAGATATAGATATAGATATAGATATAGATATAGATATAGATATAGATATAGATATAGATAAAGATAGATAGATAAATGAAGATGGATGGATGGACATATATATACACATAACACTGATAAACATCAAAGGAAAAAGACATGCGAATTATTAGAGTCGTAGCTTAACAGAGAGAAATCAAAACAGTGACTTCTTTCCATCGATAATAAAATGTAATAAATCATGGAATATCTTGAAACTACATAAAAGGAGAAATTAGACAGCCATTTGAAAGAAAAAGACCACACTGAAATGCATCATTGCGTGGATTAGGTGTAATATTTATTTATACCCCTTGTAGTAATGTATTTATAGTTCTTTAACTATCTTTGTTTTTTTAAAAGACCCATCAAATCGATAAAAGTGGGCTGTACCTATCCCAACAGTGAAAACATGTTTGGATAATAGCTCTGTGGCTATGGACTCCATTGTGTGAGTTAAGTAACAACAGTGATAGGCTGTTAAGTGATAGTATTTTAAATGGAAACAACTAAGTTTTTATGTTAGTTGAATAAANATATAGATATAGATATAGATATAGATATAGATATAGATATAGATATAGATATAGATATAGATATAGATATAGATATAGATATAGATATAGATATAGATATAGATATAGATATAGATATAGATATAGATATAGATATAGATATAGATATAGATATAGATATAGATATAGATATAGATATAGATATAGATATAGATATAGATATAGATATAGATATAGATAAAGATAGATAGATAAATGAAGATGGATGGATGGACATATATATACACATAACACTGATAAACATCAAAGGAAAAAGACATGCGAATTATTAGAGTCGTAGCTTAACAGAGAGAAATCAAAACAGTGACTTCTTTCCATCGATAATAAAATGTAATAAATCATGGAATATCTTGAAACTACATAAAAGGAGAAATTAGACAGCCATTTGAAAGAAAAAGACCACACTGAAATGCATCATTGCGTGGATTAGGTGTAATATTTATTTATACCCCTTGTAGTAATGTATTTATAGTTCTTTAACTATCTTTGTTTTTTTAAAAGACCCATCAAATCGATAAAAGTGGGCTGTACCTATCCCAACAGTGAAAACATGTTTGGATAATAGCTCTGTGGCTATGGACTCCATTGTGTGAGTTAAGTAACAACAGTGATAGGCTGTTAAGTGATAGTATTTTAAATGGAAACAACTAAGTTTTTATGTTAGTTGAATAAATTCTCATTATAATCCAATTAAAGGGGAAAATGGAAATTTGTATAAATACCACCGGACTAATGAACTATGGCCAAAATACAAAATGAGTAGCAGAGGCTCAAAACTTGTCACTTTCACTTTCTGAAACATATAACTTCTACAATTATTAAGTTATTAGTCTTTATCTTCTTCTATCTCCGGGCTTGCTTCGATCAAAGTGGCTATGGTCAATATGACCTCACCTCCACAATTCTTGCTTATCGCAAAACGTTTAAAAAGTTGACTTGAAGCAAGTTTTACCAAGGAGACCACCAGCGTTCATTGCAATATCACAAGTATGCTTATGATAAAGTCACCAAAGGCTGTAATAAGAAGTTCGTGAACGTTCAGCATCATGGAGATGTGCTTTAACGATGTGATACTTATTTTTGTTTCAGTAATTAAAGCAATCACTTTACTACTGAGTGCATATTGTGTTTACTGGCTTGCTTATGGAAAATTCGGTCGACTTGTTCAACTTGGCATTCCTTGTCCACCAGCTGCACCGTTTGTAGGCTGCATGTACGATCTGTACTCTTGTAATTTTCAGCTCCATTTACTTCTGGAAAAATACCGGCAAATGTATGGTAAGGTGTATGGAATTTATCTTCAGTCTTATCCCACAATTGTTGTAACTGAACCAACTATAATCAAACATATCTTGGTGAAGGATTTTATGAAGTTTCATGATCGAAAGGTATGTCATTCACAAATTTCACAAAAAATATATGTAGAATGTTGTGTTATTGTATGAGTTAAGATTATTGTGAGATATCCCAACAGTAGTTAAAAGTCGAGCTAGTCTAATTTATTCTTAATAATTGAGGGAACTTACCCGCTTAATCCAGGCTTTTTCTGTTTAACAACAGTCCACTACTGTAATGTTCCGATATTATCAGTTGATAAGCTTTATTAGAATTTGAGCTTTTCTTTTAACTGACAATAATACAGTTATTACATATTGTCAGTAGCTATAAACAGAGAGCTGCCATTGGCTGCTATCAGTAGCTTTTCATAGCAAACTTTAAAAGTAAATACAAAGCTATTTTCAAAGGACCCTAAAAGCCAGTACTATTTTGGAAAAATGAAACTAAGTCAATTACTTTAAAAGTACTGTCACTTTCTATTTATGTTGTTTCAATATCAAGTTACCACATCAATACTGTTAGCTAAACCAGCCAACTTTAACGTTCCCGAAAAATACCTTATTCTTTCACTGAATCAGTTCTTCTTCTTCTTCTTTTACTTTCGGCTGCTCCCTTTTAGGGGGTCGCCACAGCGGATCAATCTCCTCCACCTTACACGGTCCATTGCATCCTCCACTCTCAATCCTTTTTCTTTCAAATCCTTATTGATAGCATCCATGTATCTCCTTTTCGGTCTGCCTCTCTTCCTCCTTCCTGGGACATTCATACCCAGCATTTTCCTTCCGACGTAATTTTCTTCTCTCCTCGTGACATGCCCGAACCACTGGAATCTCTGGTCTCCTTGCTTCTCTCCCAGCTTCCGTACGAGTGCTGTGCTTCTTATTCTCTNTTCTTCTCTCCTCGTGACATGCCCGAACCACTGGAATCTCTGGTCTCCTTGCTTCTCTCCCAGCTTCCGTACGAGTGCTGTGCTTCTTATTCTCTCATTCCGAACCCTGTCCAACCGAGTGACACCAACTGACCATCGGAGCATTTTTAGCTCGGCAACTTCTAGTTCCTGCTCATTCTTCTTTGAAGTTGCAACCGTTTCCAGTCCAAATAGCAGAGCTGGCCTAACCACTGTCTTGTACACCTTTCCCTTCACTTCAGCCGATATCTTCCTGTCGCATATGACTCCTGTAACCTTCCGCCATCCATTCCACCCTGCACACTCCTTTTCGTCTCTCTGTCACAGTCTTCGTCACTCTGTACAGTGGACCCAAGATACTTGAATTCCTCCACCCTCTTCACTTGGATACCTTGCATGTGCATTGCATCCTCATCCCTCCCATTCAGTGCCAAATATTGGGTTTTTGCTCTGCTGACTTTCATTCCTCTTTTCTCAAGTGCCTCGCGCCAATTTTCTAGCTGCTCCTCTACCTCTTGTCTTGTTTCGCTGCATAAAACGATGTCATCTGCAAAGAGCATGTTGCAAGGCTCCTCTTTCCTAACCTCCTCCGACATCTTGTCCATGACTATGGCAAACAAGAAGGGGCTGAGCGCTGATCCCTGGTGAAGACCTACTCGGACTTCGAACCATTCAGTCAAACCTGCCGCGCTCCTAACTGCTGTCGTGCTGTTCTTATACATGTCCTGGACCAATTTTACATACTTTTCTGATGCACCGGCACTGAATCCGTTAATATCCTAAAATTATTACTTTGTCGTCAATGTAATAACAATTTTATAGCAAAGGTAGGTTGTGTGTTTAGATTCAGACAAAAGATAGTTTATCACAAGAGAAATGTCGTTTAAGATGAGAATAAAATAACCAAGAAATTTCAAGTTTCAGACTTTTCTTGTGTAAAATGTTTCCACAATTGATACAATGGATGAATGTAAGCATAGTACATAAAGTTTAAAATATATTTGCGAAGCCTTTTGCTATCAAAGCATCATCGCTCCTTTAAAAGAAATCTTTTAAAGCACTGATGATGCTTTGGTAACGGAAAGCTTTTGAAAATATATTGAAATGTTTTGGTATTTTCAATTATATAGACATTTCTTGTTGTTTTGTTTTTCTTAATAAAGTCCTCATATAATGTTTGGAGTATTCTCTTCAAGCTTTACATCGATTAATTCCACATTTTTCTTTATTTGCATAAAACTCTTTTCAACGACAGTTTCACATTTCAATAAAATTAAAGCTTGCCTCTGACAGAGATTATTGCATGAAATTTTACAAAGTTGTACTTTAGCTTTTACGTTGATTTTTGCGTCATGGTTTGGGAAATAATTTTTAATCGCATTACATTGTTTGAATTTTAAGTTTATATTTTTGTTTTATGGGTAGATTAAGAGGGGTTTTTTCTGGTGACCATCTATCATCTAAGACTGATTTTTGATAAAAATACTCGTTGGTAGTGAGCCGGGTTATATGTTTAGAAAAGGTAAAAGGAAATCGCAGCTTTTATTAACTCTTTCTTGTAACTTGATGTGCCAATTAAAGCAGACTTTATTCATTTCACGTAACACAGTTTGAAGATAAAAAAGTGATTTCTTTTCTTACCCAAAATTTCTTCATCAGGTGGTAAGGCAATTTTGCAAGATGTAAGTTAGGGAAAAGGGGTTATTCTGAATGTTCATTCTCTCAAAGCACTTAGATTTGAATTGAATTTTTAATTAATATCACACCATGGTCCTCCTCGCAACCTTTGAAAAATGACAAAAATATACTAGAAGATCAGTATATATTACTGACAGTAAGGGGCTTTATAAATAAAAAACACTGAGAAAAAAATGAATATTGTCATTTTATTCCCATCACAAAAGATTTCATTGGTAAATCATTGAAACTCAGTAGTCCTCGTTTTTTATTTTGATCTTCAAGGAGCTTTTCACTTACTACTCAGTCAATTATAATTTCATTCTTCAATGTTTGAAAAAGAAAGTAGGTTATTATGCTAAAGATTCTCAGTAGTTACTGTGTACCTATCGGGAAGAAATACCAACAAAATAGAATCATGTTTTCTAAAGGAGTTAAGAAAACGTGATGCTGTATATATATATATATATGTATATATATATATATATATATATATATACACACACACACACACATATATATATATATATATATATGTGTGTGTGTGTGTATCTATGTATAAAAGTGCGTATGTCTGTTTGTTTGAAGTAAATTTATGAGAAAACTATTGAACCAAGGAAGCTGAAATTTGGAGTGTGAGTCTATCTTTATCCGGGGGAGGATCTGAGATATAAAAGGCTAACCTCGGAGGTCACATTCTGGGGCATTAGGGGCTACCAGTCCCATTTTAAAAGTAAAGGAGTCAAAAATTTGAATAAAATTAAAAATAGAAAAATTTCAAGATTATTTTTAATAAAATAATTCCAAAACAAAAATAAAACAATATTAAAACATTTTTTGAAATTAGACAGTTTATTTACTATAAAATAATCTCCCTGGCCTGTACAAGTCCTAGGTGGTATAGTGGTGAGTATCGCCGCCTGTTACGCGGCAGGCCAGGGTTCGATTTCCTCCCGGGGAGGACTTTCTTTTGTTCTTTTTTTTATCTTCTCTTTTTGCCAATGTATTTTTTATTTGAAATTCTAACATTATCTTTCGTGAGATTACCAAAGTTAAAATTACCTATTATTTCTATACCACACCCCAACTGTCAAAATAATTGCAGCTCTTTGAACTGAAATGGTCTACCATCACATTTCTAATCGAGCACTACCTTACGAGGCCTTTTCAGCCCTCTAAATTGCACACTTTTTACCCGAACAACGCCGGGTACTTCTGCTAGTATATGTATATGTATATGTATATGTATATGTATATGTATATGTATATGTATATGTATATGTATATGTATATGTATATGTATATGTATATGTATATGTATATGTATATGTATATGTATATGTATATGTATATGTATATGTATATGTATATGTATATGTATATGTATATGTATATGTATATGTATATGTATANGGAACACGGTAATTACATTTTCAAACATTTAAAGGGCGGACTTTATCCGATCTGATTTTTAAAAGGGGCTAGTATATATATATATATATATATATATATATATATATATATATATATATATATATATATATATATATATATAAAGCTCTCGATTCGGTTATCTGTATAAAAGTGCTCAATATATATATACAGAGCGTAATATAAGATATGATAAGTTGGAAAGAATCAAAAAACTACACAGTCCATTTCGACAAGCCTGTTTCGTGATTTTATTCACTCTTCAGGAAATGTAAAACTAAAAGTTTTTTAGTTTTACATTTCCTGAAGAGTGAATAAAATCACGAAACAGGCTTGTCGAAATGGACTGTGAAGTTTTTTGATTCTTTCCAACTTATCATATCTTATATATATATATATGTGTGTGTGTGTGTGTGTGTGTGTGTGTGGCTTGGTGTTATTGTGGTTTCACTTCAACCAAGAGGTTTCGGACTCGATACCCTGAGGGGTTAATGCTTAAAAACGTGAAAAAAGACGTTCGTACGACCAGCCAGTTTCCCCTGAAGGACAGCGTAGGAGCACAGAAACAGGGGGGGGGGGGAGAAGAAAGAATATTTTTGAGTTGGTATTTATTTTTGTACTTGTATTTATTCAACATTTAACAATGTTTGAGAGCGCCACTATCAGGTTAACGAATTTATTAGCTAGCTCTTAAGTTGCACAGACGCATTTTTTGCTCAGCTTTTTGTATATATAAATGATCCCAAGAATTGTTTAGTTGGATTGGAGTTGCAGTGGTACCAGACCGTTGTAAAGTTAATAATTCTTAAAACAGCAAATCATGGTGTTAACTTTGTAAGTTTGCAGCAGATTGGAATAGTTTTAATGAGAACAATTTATCCAACATAACTTTGTTTATTAGAATGCTCTGTCTGTGTAAAGCCTAGTAGATGATATATGTAATGATCAAACAGAATTCCAGACAAAGCCATGAGAAGAAAAGAAAAGAATCACTTATCCGTTTAGTAGATTTAATGAGGGAAAAAGAAGAGAAACAAATCGGGATATTGATTGATTTCTTATCGAAATATTTCTTTGCCAGTTGCAACTTTATCAGTCAAAATTTATCAAGTACCAACCGTTTTAAGTTGTAAACGTTTGACAAACTGTTTCAGTATATACGTTTTTACTGATGAAGTTGCAAGTAACAACGAAATATTTCAATAAAAAGCAATCAACGTTCCGATCTGTATCTTTGCTCTTTCCTCATTTTCTATACATATATATATATATATATATATATATATATATATAATTATACATATATACATGAATATATGTATATTGATTTAAGTATGTATGTTTATTTGAATTTAATAGCTCACAATAAAACAGAAGCTGCTAGTTATCAAGTTATCTTAAGCAATCATTTGAGTTGTGTTGGGACCAGTTTAGAAGCAAAGACAGGATTCTATATAAACCCACACTCCGTCAATTTTAATTGACAAATTAAACATAGTTTTTTGAAACGTGGTGAAAGTGGTGTCATTTTAGTAACTTCTGTTATAAAATCAAAAGTAGGTCTGTGTCATACAATCACCCAAGGTATTATTTGTCAAAGCATTCAAAACTCTTATTTTGTTGTTAATTCAAAAACTATGTTATCACATTTTAGAGTGGATGTCATTTATCAATTCAAGCACTATATACTGCTGAATGATGCTAGTACCAGTAACTGAATATTAACCATTCTAGTAACATGCATTAGCAACAACTTTATTTTCATACATCAGAGTTAAAGTATGGTATCATATTAAGGAAAGTCTACCTTCTGGCTACCGTTCATTTGTAACATATTTTTATGCCACTTAATCAGAAGTCAATTGTACTTGATAAATCGTTAGCATTTTTTGAACACTTTGAACCCCCCTTACTCCCCCATTTTCAATTAAATTCATTTTCAATGATGGTAAAAGGAATTTAGGATAAATTGTTTGTATTCTCATTCCTTTTAATAGGCTCCATTTCAGTTACCAAAGCCATACGACAGCTTCCTCAGTATTGCTGAAGGCCAAAAATGGCGATTTCTAAGAGACGCCTTATCACCAGCTTTTACACCAGCAAAACTGAGATTGACCACCGGTGTTATCAATGAGGTTGCAGAAACACTGTGTTTCAAAATTAGCCAAAGTGTAGAAGAAGATTTGATGGTTGATGTGAACAAGTACGTGCCAGCTTTATTCTATTATAACATGTTATGGCATGTGAACACCATATCTAGATGGTGTATGCGTGTGTGTAAAGGGGTGGAGGGTTAATTAATCGACAGAATTTAGAGTAAAGAAGTACTTTCTAATAATGTACTTTCCTATGGCTTTTTTAAAATAGCGTTAGTAATAAGGTGTTATTCTTAGCCATGAAATGCAAATGAGATGTTCATGCCGCAATAGAGATTACTCGAACCAGTACCTTTTGCCTTCATCGGTCTTCATCTTTTCTACCTGACCCTGTCTGTATTTTAAACCATAGTTATCTTAGAAACTTTAACCTAAACTTCAAGTCACTAAGCTTTTTCAGATCTCTAACGTCAGAGATTTAACGTAAGTTAACACATATGAGAGTTGAGCCTCCCAGGTTACAAACACTTCTTTCATCCTACACAGGAACAGGAAGGGTAAGGAAGATTTAACTGATTTTATTTCATTTCTAATTATGGCACATATCTTCCTTTTTCTTTTGAATCCTCTCTTTTGTTTTAAAATTATTTCATATGATTGGGTTACTTATTGGGTTTTTTTGTCTTCCCCTGCCTAATTTAGGATACGACCTGGTTCTTCATGAAAATGCCTTGATGCTTATCTACCAAATTAATAATCTTGCTGCCATGTAAAACTTAACCTGCCTCAATAAGATTTTAAAAATTTAATATACTCTTTTAAAATGGAGCGTCGAAGAATAACTTAACTAACAAATAGAAGATTGAAGGGGACACGATTTTGTCAAAGTTACAAAATTGCCAGAAATTTATGTATTTTACTGCTTATCTGAAAAATATTTATGTTAAAAACAATCAAAACAAAACCTCAACGTATAAACTTTAAAACAGCAATGTGCTCTTTTTAAAAGATATTCTTCGAGCATATCGGTCATCTCGTTCATCATCAAAATCTCAAAGTAATTAGTTTATGTCTTTAATAGTTCAAGCGATTCGTATTTGAAATGGTTGAAGTGTTACTAATGGATCATTTACTGGAAAGAGGGCTTTCGGTACCTTTGGGCGCAAGGAAATTACTTGAATCATGAGCAATGTCTGAGTGTAAAAAATGAAAGACCATCACTAAGAATAAAATGTCAAGGTAAAACAAGTGATTCCGTTTATGATTAATTCGAATGGAATACTTTTTCAGTAGACACTTGTCTTTTATACACTTATTTCATTGGAAACTCAATTTTACAGTACCATCTTGAAATAATATGTAGAGAAGGAATCAACACTTGTTGTTTACAAAAGTTTTCGAGTTTACACTCATTGTCAGGCAATCATCTTGAAATGGTACAAGGTTTAACCGAAACAACTGTTATTAAAGAAACAAAATTCTAATCACCTTATGCCCAACTTGAGTGAAGTCGATTGTGTCTTTTAAAACAGGGGCTGTGATATTTAGGTTTCATTTTCAACACCTTGGCTTTTCAGAAGATGGCATAAAAGCCTGACAAGATTGATTTTTTAAATAAGACGTCGTTGTTTTTCAACCAAATCTGAAGGGCGTTATCAAACATAATTTTACTAGGTGGACATTACCTTAAACCTTAGGCACTTCTGTCCTGAGCATGATATCGGACAGCAAGCTGTGGCTGGTGGACTCAGTCTTTGGCTGGAACCTCTGCATTATGGGCTTACAGTCCACTGGTTTTTAGGTCATTATTAAAGGTGGCTTGCCATCTTCATATTAGCTATTGTCTCTTCCTTTTACCACTTTGTAACTTCAAAAACATGGTGACTGACTAGTGTAAACTATATACATATTTGCAAAATTCTGTTCTAGCTTTGGGTCTTGTGGTTAAAAAAATGAAGAAGGTGAAAAATCTCAAATTTACTAAGTTTAAAGCAAACAAATTCAAGCATTACACTAATTTGAAAAGTGACGATTTGAATTTACAGAAGTTGTGAAAACTTGGTGATAAAACTACGAATAAAATCGAAACTTAGGATATTAAAAACGAAATGAGATGTTAAAATTTAATAAAAAGACAATATTTACAAGTTAAAAACTTTATCATAAAGACAATCTTTATATTTCTAAAAATGTATCATCTATAACCTAGGAATAGATTATACATTTTTCAGTTCAGTAGGTAACTCGATGAAAGACTTTTTTTCGTTGAAATAGAAAACTTTCTTTGCTTGATTCCGGTCTTATATTCGGTAAACGTAATAGCTTTTTGCTTCTAATTTTACTGGCCATAATCATGAAGTAATTGTTGAAGATTTTTGCACGCATTTCCAAGCAAGTTAGTTAGCACTTGCTATCAAACGTTTTCTTCAGATTGCACGAATACAGTGATTATTGGACATTTTTTACCCCTTCCTAAAGATTGTTTGATGGACTTTTTCCTAGAAACTGCTGATTCGTTTATCTATAGTTTCATTATAATTACTTATGTAAATATTAAATATGATTAAGCAGTAGGTGAATAAATGGCATCAGTATCGTTTTAAAGACAGTCAATGCAGTTTCAGTGGTCAAAAGAGGCCGAATTTTCCTCAGACGATACAATCTCCCTGATGTCTTTTTGCAGTTTTTATCAATGTATTCGCGACGTATTACCGTTTGGTCAAGTGTTTTGCCAAGGTAAGTGTGTGTACTTGTCGTTGGGACTTTCTGTTGCTGCTATTTGATATCGAGGGGCTTGTTTTACATCTTTGCAGTAGCAAAAAGCATGCATTCAGTTTTTCTCTTTTTCATACTTATCACAAAGTCGATTGATTTCATCCATTCAGTGACTGTGTTAAAGTCTACTTGTAACTTCGTTTGGACCTCATCCTTGGTTTTTCCTGATACACAAATTACTTTATAATGAGATTACGTAATGATGTTTGAATGTTTAAGTGCTAAACTAATGTCAATGAATGTGATTAGACCAATGGGCCAAGTATGGAGCCATGTGGGACTACAGAGGTAACAGGTTCTTGTTGGGGCTTCTCCTTTCCAAAAAACCCCGATTGCTTTCTTCCAAATAGGTAATTGACAAATAGCTCTCTTTCAATTCCGATAACTTTGCAACTCGACAGGCTTTCGATGATCTGGACATGAGTCAACGTGTCGAATGCTTTACTGAGATCGTTGAAAATTACCATTGTTACCCTGCCTTTATCTGTTTCCCCCCGTATTTCCTCAAGTAGTAACGTTGCCTCAAGCTTCATGTTTCTTTTCTTACGGAAGTCTAACTGTGATGATGGAAGACGTTTCCGTTCTTCAAGAAATTGAGAAAGTTGATGGTGGATACACTTTTCGAATATCTTTGAGCAAACTGGCAAGACAGTGATTCGCCAATAATTGTTTAAGTCCTGTTCTAAGTTGCATTTGAACATGGGAGTTACATTTCCGATTTTCAAACTTTCGAAGACCAATCCTACTTTAATAGAAGTGTTGATGACATGACACAATGGTTTCAAAATCTGAGCTGCACAATACTTCAACATGCCAGAAGGTAACCCGTTAGGGTCACTTGCTTTCTTTCGAGACAGTTTTTTCAGGCATTTGAAGCCTCATTCACTCGAGCTTCCCTAAATCGGGATGTATTATTAAGATTTTGGGAGCATTAAATTGGGCCTTGAGCAGACAAAGTCTTTCAATGGACTGCTTTGGACTTTTGTGAAGAAGCAACGTTACTAAAGAGTGAACAATAACAAGAAGCAATTTTCTTTGGATTTGGAGTAAGATGTTCACTGATCAGCATGGTCTTTTGTATAGTTTTTTTAATTTTTGTAGAGTAGATTGACCTGAACGTTTTCCAGAAGTGGCTAGGGTCATTTGTGGATTCTCTGAGCATAGTTTTGCTGTGCCTCTTTTTGGCTTTTCTGACCAGAATATTAACTCGATTTCATTGACTTTTGAAGTTTTCAAAGTCTGTTGCGGTTTTCGTTTTTCTGAATTTCCTTTGCAGATCGTCTCTTTGATTCATTTTTTGTTAAATTCTCGTATAAGCTAGGTATATATCTTGCCCTTACCTTTCTCAGTTTGGAAAGGGGCGTGGGAATCAAAAGATTTTTGAAGTGTTTCTTTCAGGTGGTTCCAAGCAACATTTGGATTTTTGATCGAGTAAAAAGAATCAAACTTCCCTCCTTTTAATTCGTTATATACATTTTCTGAGTTATAGTATGTGTTATCACGGGATCTGATTGTTTTATGGTTCTTTTGTGTTGTTGGTTTTTCTTTTACAGTCGATTGTATCGTGGTCACTAATTGCTGTTGCGATAATTTTGACGTCATTAAGGTTTTTTGGTTTTGTTGTTAATATGACATCGGTTAATGTCTCTGATGTATTAGCTACACGTGTTGATCCATTTACCATTTGTACAAAGCAATTAAGTGTTAACAGTTCTTTAAATGGTTTTCAATTGCTTTAATCAAGATAATTAAAATTCACATCACCAACGAATATCGCTTCTTTGTTCTCCCCATATAATCTTGGACAATAACACTGGTCAACAACACTTAACTTTTTTCTTTATTCTTCAAATATAAAAATGTTTCTAGTCAGACTAATTTGCCATGCTGATTACAAAAATGTGCTCCATTTTTATGTACTACGTACCAATTTTTCAGTACAGGTACACACATACCGTATTTTTTCTAATAAACGCCGCGGCGTTTTATAGAGGACGGCGTTTGTCAAAGGGCGACGTTACAAAAAGACAGTAGAGAAATATTTAGTTGGACATTACGGATAGAATTGCCGAAAACCATACCCTTTTTTTATTGAAATTAAAGGTAATTAAGTCCACGCAATTGTCAATAGTAAAAGCAAACGAGAAGTTGGTTTGAGCGTGCCTGCACACAACTGTTACGCATAAAGTAATATTCATGCGAAAATTCTTTTTGACAAACTCTTAAAGCGGAAAAAGCAATATTCGTATTATCTTATTAAATAGAAGTAAGACTGGTAAACTTTTCGTTATTTCTTGTTTGGTCTGTTTTCTAATAAACGTCGCTTTTAGGGATGCAGTTTTTGAGACAAAATACGGTATTAAAAAAATACATTTATATATATATATATATATATATATATATATATATATATATATATATATATATATATATATATATATATATATAATAAGTTGAAAGAAACAAAAAAATACACTATCTATTTCGA
>RDPX01000013.1:4967589-5026960 GCA_003991215.1 Morbakka virulenta | reverse complement strand
AAAAAAATATATATATATATATATATATATATATATATATATATATATATATATATATATATATATATATATATATATATATACATATATAATAAGTTGGAAAGAATCAAAAAACTACACTATCCATTTCGACAAGCCTGTTTCGTGATTTTACTCACTCGTCAGGAAATGTACAAATAAAAATATTCCAGTAGCGCTTTATATATATATATATATATTATATACTGGAATATTTTTATTTGTACATTTCCTGACGAGTAAGTAAAATCACGAAACAGGCTTGTCGAAATGGATAGTGTAGTTTTTTGATTCTTTCCAACTTATTATATATGTATCCACTGTTTTTGCAAATCAGCTTTTTATCTTTTTATTTTGAATTCTCATCGTATTTGCCATTACAGATATGCATACTTATTCTCCTTGGAATTAATCGTAGCTTTGGCTTTGGGGGTTGAATCAAATGCCCAAATGATTCCCGATGCACCAATTGTCAAACAAACTCAATGTGTTCTACAAGAACCAATGTGGGTTAAATTGGCAATGCAACTTCCTGGAAGTTATTACTATTTAAAGTATATTCCATGGACATTTGAGTCCCGTTACAGGCCCTTGACAGCATTGTTGAAAAAAGTTATCAAAGAAAGAAGAGAAGATGACAACCAGCTTGACACCAGAAGGGTTTGTATCTCAATTTGATCTGTTGCATATGTTATTCATTGGTATAATATATTTATCTTTGGCATTCATATTTCTACTGATTACCATAAAATGTTCGTCGTAGTATTATTGTAAGTAATGAATAGTTTGTCATTAATTTGTCAGTTATTTCTAAAACAACCATGTGAAAGGTTTTCCTTCTGTGGAGTAGGTGAAGTATTCAAGTAATTGGCATCTCCTCTTTGCTTTTCAGCTTCCACGGAAATCCTAGCAATAGCAAATCACAGTGCACCGTTTAAAAATTCTTATCAGCTCTAAAGTATCTGAGAGAGAGAGAGAGAGAGAGAGAGAGAGAGAGAGAGAGAGAGAGAGAGAGAGAGAGAGGTAAAATACTATGAACTTCCGATATTATCATGTCATTGGTACATGGCACATAACTATCGTTGGCTACTGAACGTTAGGCTAAATGTTGAATATTCTCAATACTGTACTTAAAGTATAACTAAAACCTGTAGATAAAGATGCTAATACCATTTTCTTTTATAACTATTTGAGTCTTTGGTCAAAAACAGCAAATATTTCCCAGGATAGGAGACACCAGTTACTTTGCACTTGTCCCTCAGATAGAGTTGAATAGCTGGACGAAGTATTGGTTAAAACGTCTCAAAATAATAAACAGAGGAATTTTTAATATCTCCATCAATACTGGGCTAGTGCACCCTTATATAGAAAGTGGTTTTCATACCGGTTTCTAAATTCACTGAAATGGGATTTAACATTTGTGTGAATCCTGGGACCTAGGATTTTCAAGAAGGGAGTGGATCTTTTGCCCATAGTCAGATATTTTAGAAAACGTTATAGATGCCAAGTCTAAGAAACTTATTTAGCTAGCAGCACAAAACTTGTAGAAGACACTTCCACTTGGAAAGAGTTATCATTAAAAGTTAAAGGAAGTTTCACACCAATAAAAGTTATCAAAAAATATACTAGACTTGGCAGCTTCTTTCAAAGAGGCCTACCCAAGACTGAGTTACTTCACAAGAAACAAAGTAACACATGAGTATTGTGAATATTGGCTCAAGATATTCTGCTCAAGTTCAATTTGTAATATTTTGTACTTTGTAATACTAATATGGATTTGCAATAATTGGGCATCCTGAAAAGATAAGAAGCTTGGATTTGCTTGAGAAAACCAGGGTTGAAGCTACTAACACGGTTATTCAACGAAATATTTGATATGGAAGAGATGACGGAGGAGTGGCGGAAGAGTGTGTTTGTATCTATTTATGAGGGAAAAGGTGATGCACCAGAGTGTGGGAACTACAGGGGAATCAAACTGATGTCCCACACTCTGAAGTTGTGGGAGAGAGTTATGAACAAAAGACTACGCTCAGAAATCGAAATCAGCAAATAACAAGTCGCTTTTATGCCAGGACTCAGTACCACAGATACACTGTTTGCATTACGAATCCTGCACGAGAAACATAGAGATCACAAACAACAACTACACAATGTATATATCGATATAGAGAAAGCATATGACTGAGTGCCCAGAGAGGAAATATGGTGTTGTGTGAGGGTGTCAGGAATCACAGAGAACTATATCAGACTTGTACAAGATATGTACAAGGACAGTATGACCAGTGTTCAAAGTGCTAAAGGAAGGTAGGATTACGTCCAAGTGAAGGTAGGCCTGCACCATGGCTCGGCTTTAAGCCCTTTCCTATTTGCACTGGTAATTGATGGAGTCACAGATGATGTAAAAAGAGATGCTCCTGAAAATATGATGTTCACAAACGACATTGTATTGTGTAATGAGAAAAGAAAAAAAGTTGAATTACAGCTAGAGAGGTGGTGTTATGCCTTGGAGAGGCGAGGAATGAAAATAACCCAAAGACAAAGTGCCTAGCTTTGAACGGAAGCCAGAACGATAGAATACAGCTGGAAGGGGTAGAAATCCTTAAAGTGAGCGAATTTAAGTACCTGGGGTCAACTCTACAAGCAAACGAAAAACTATGATAGAGAAGTGAAGAGGAGAGTACTGGCCAGTTGGAATAGTTGGAGGAAGGTAACAGGGATACTTGCGATAGATTGGAAAATATCACCACGGATGAAGGAAAAAGTTTACAAGACGGTAGTGCCCCAGCTCTATTATATGGTCTAGAAACTGTTGCTACTACCCAGCGACAAGAGGCGGAGCTAGAAGAGGCTGAAATGGGTATGATGAGGTGGTCACTAGGTGTTTCACGACTAGACAGAATTCCTAACGACCACATTCGAGAAATATTTCATATCAGAAGACTTAGAGACAAGATGAGGGAGTCAAGACCTCCCTGGTACGGGCACATAACAAGGCGTGATGCAAATTATGTAGGAAGGAGGGTACTGAGTTATGAAGTATCCGGCAGAAGGCGAAGAGGGATTCCTAGGAAAAGGTAGAGGGACGTGATGGACAGAGATATGGGGGCTGTTGGTGCGAGGGATGCTGATGTGACAAACAGGACAGGCTGGAGACGCTTGATCCGCTGTGGCAACCCCTAACGGGATATAGCCGAAAGAAAAAGAAGCAAAATGTCAGTAAAAGGAAATAGTATTCCCTTGTAAAGATAAAAACTAAGAAGAAGAAGAAGAAGAAGAATATCAGTAAAAGGGTTCTTTTATCAAAAAACTCTGAATTAAGATGAGTACCACTTTAGAAGTTCACCCACCGGTTACGGTATTTCTGTTTAATATGTAATAATCTCCACATCGAGTTTTTTATATACACTTATATGGGTCGTGCTTGTCCGTAAAACATCACAACGTATAACAGACAATCGTGAGGAAGACCACAAAAAATTTCTCAATTGTTTTTCTAGGACCTTCTGTCTCTTTTGCTCGAGGCCCAAAATGACAGCAACTCACGTAACCAACCATTAACAGACGATGAACTTGTTGCTCAAGTAATAGTATTTGTTGTTGCTGGTTCAGAAACAACTAGTACTGCGATAGCAACAACTTTATATCATCTTGCCTTAAACGGTGAAGTTCAACAAAAAGCTTACCAAGAGGTTAAAGACACGATAGGAGAATGTGGTATGCATCTTTCCATGGAGGATACACAGAAACTGGTATATTTAGAGGCAGTAATCAATGAATCTTTACGTTTGTATCCTCCTGGTAAGTTCCTAAGAATTTACATATTTAATGACTTGATGGAACAGTTTTAAATCTATATCTATATTACAAAAACCTTAAATTCTGTTTTTTCATGTATATGTAAATTTATGCATATTTATTAATTATATCCGTTACTATGAATTTGCAAAGTATATTAAACATTGTAAGATCAGATGAAGCATATACCTTTCCTTCAAGTCGGGTAAAAGTGTGTCATTTTTAAGCTACACTTAAAGTATGTGCTTGATAAAGAAAACCACTTAATTAAGAATCGAATTAATAATGAAGAACCATCAAATAGATAAAACTGAAAGTCAAATTGCTTTTTTTGAAGTATGTTTACTTTTTTTAAACGCCATAGTCAATTCATTTAAATTTTATTAGAAGTAACATTACTAAAAAGTATCGCTTAATTTCATAGGACAATCTATTTCCTGTCTTAGCTGCTAAATTCACTTTAGAAAATAGTAGCTGACGTAACAACCTTTACCCCTGATAATTTTGTTTGACGTCTTGATTCATTCCCAGAATACTAGCACCAGACCCTGGTTTAAATATGTATACTGGAATAATCTCATACCGTCTTTGCTTAAATATTACCAAGGAATACTCCTACCTTGAGCCTTGACAATATTAGTATCATCTGTGATGTAGCTTGAATTATTTGAGATCCATCAATGCACCTAAAATTTCTTTTCTGTTGTTGTTCTTTAGCCTCAAAAGTTGTCTTATTGACCTTTAAACTTGCTTTTTTAAACAGTCCTCCGAGCATTCCTCAAATGGTCCCGGTATCCCAAATATTATGATGTGTTGCATAACTAAGGAAGATAAAAGAAGACGAATAATAATAATCTGTTTTGGATTACTTTAAGTATATTCCTCAAGTTTCGTCATAATAAAACTAGGTACAGGGATTTCTATAAAGGACCACCAACCACAAAAGACTTATATTTCACATTCAGATAACAAAACGTAAGCAATTGCTGTGAGTCACCTGTTGATGAAGAAGTAGGATCTGAAAATGCCCTCTCTTCATTGTTTTGAAACATGATAAAGCATAATACGGCGCATTTTTCATCAGCAATGTAATTGAAATCAATATATCACTAAATGTTGCTATACATTTTAGGTGGTATCACTATCAATTAATTCAAGCAAGTTTATCTTGCTAGAAAAGAACAGGTACTTTTTTCTATTCTGCTGTTCAGAGTAGAAACATGGCTTAGGGTAAGATTAAATATTGGAAGTGTCTCATAAAGATCATTGTTTATTACTTGCCATGGATTTTCAGGTTTTTTCCGAGTACCACAGTGTACCACAAGAACTAGTATGCAGCCTTGAATTCCAGCGAAGGACCATGACTTTGATACCAAGACCCTTGTGACACTTGGTTTGACAATTAATCAGCCCCTTGTGATAAAAGAGAAAATAAAATTTGTGTAAGACAAATGTTTTTGTTTGAAATTTTCACTCGTATTGAGAACTTAAAGAATTTTGGTTCATATTTTGGTTCTGAAACTTGGTACTTATACTGAACATTCTCTCTTTGTGTGTTGATTCAAGTCGGGTGTCATGTGTAACTGGTTTTAGTTGCCTCCACAGAATATATAGATTTAGTTTATTAAATATTATATAGAAGCTAGATTTAACTGTTTTCATCGTACCTGTTCTCGATCGTAAGTTGCACTCATCATGGAGAAGACGGCAGCCCAGCCTAGTCCAACTACCTCATAATTACACCACTATTTCGTGTTCTCATCTATCTCATCAATATCAATATATGACTCACATTCTGTATGCTAACTTTTTTACTAGTGTATCTACAGTTTAGAACATGCAACAAAGATTTTACTATAGGAGGCTACATGTTTAAGAAAGGCATGAATGTATTCATTTCGACGTACTCAGTACATCGAGAGAAAGAATATTGGGATAATCCACTGGAATTTAGACCGGAACGATTTAGGTAAGAAAACTAAGTATTATTTGCAATGTCACTTGATAATTAGAAAGTGGTTGCAGTAATTATAGTTATCTATGCTGTCTCCAATATCAGTTGCACAGGTATCAAAGATAGCATTGCAAAGCCTACACCAACGTCACATCTAAAATTTCCTTGTACATTTCCATATTTACGCATTTTTTTCGTTTATCTATATCTATATATAGGTATATATACATTACATATACATTATATTTTTGTATATAATAAATAAACTTATCATGATAGTTATACAAATAAAAGCAGTAGAAGCAACAGCATTGATGATAGTAGCAGCAGAAGCAGAAATAGTAGTACTTGAGATAGTAATGGTGTAGCTGAAGAAGTAGCAATACTAGTGATTGTACCAACAGCTGTAGTAAAAGGTGCAGTAGTGGGTGACAATACCTAAGGTGTTGGCAAGCATTAAGAGCATTTTATTGCTGTTATAAAAAAGTTTTAGATTCTTATTATAAGCTCTTAAATCATTAGCTTTTTAGGTTATGCAGTCTTTAAATGTTTTCATTTAGACTTACTTTTGCATTCAATCTTTCTCTCTTTTTACCTTTCTATCTTACTATCTTTCAATATTTTCATCTTTATATATTTCTACCTTTATGTCTGCTTTCACTGGTTTAAAAAATATCTTTTATTCTGTTGTTGGTAATGGTTTTATTTTTTCTTTTGACAGTGATAAAACAAAAATACACCCCTTCACATTTATGCCATTTGGAGGTGGACCCAGAAATTGCATGGGAGCACGGTTAGCCATGCTGGAAATGAAAATTGCTTTAGCAAGAATTTTATACAAATTTGAAATTATAATGACTGAAGATACACCTAAGGATTTAGATTTTGTAAGTCAAGCTACTATGACCATAAGTCATAAGGTGAAGTTAAAGTTTAAAGACAGATCTAAAGTATAGGCGACCATTCCATACAATTTTCTTGCTTCCACAAGCTGTTACTGTTATAATATCTTGCTCTTCATTATTCCTCAGTGAGACCTGCAGGGAAGTTGTAGTTGACTGTTGACCATAATTCCAACCTTTTACTTCCTTAATGAAAGTATTTTGCTCTTAAATAATCGTAGCTTATTAGTTAGTGTTTGGTTACTGAACAGAAAGGAGGTTCCAGGCTTGATTTTCCTGCTGAAAAATATTTAGAATCATACAAAAATTATTTGTTGACTCAATGTAAGGCATCCGGCTTAATTCTCCACAAAAAATGATGTAGTTCGTCGTAAGGCTGGAAATTACCTCTTATCAGTACTTTGAGTCTTTTAAATGGATTTTGAGTAACAAAGAAAACTATGAATAGCAACAATAATGACGAATAGCGTCAGATACCTTTTTTTTCTGGTATGTAAATTGTTTTTCCTGCTTAGAAATTTTAGCAAGCAGATTAAGGGGTAGAAATTATTAAAGTAAGGTTAAAAGAAATCAAAGAAGAAATGGAAGAAATATATAGCAGTGGGAATGAAGGGAACGGCATTTCTTATGTTTCTCCTTAGCCTTTCACTTAGCGGTATTACTTTCGCCCTGAAATGATTTGATACATCAAACGTCAGCCTTTCAAATTATTCTTTCATTCTCCTTACAATCCCCTGACGTATTTTAGTAAAAACAGATCAATAATGTTGCTCATTCTTACGATTTCATTTTACGTTAATTGTAAATGATTTTGTAAAAAAGACTTTTTTGAGGAAACTTCTTTTTTTGAAAAAAAATGAAAAAAATGTTTTCAAGCTCAAAATGAAATTTTTCCAACTTCAGTAAGAGGCTGTTTGAATTACTAAATTCAATTGAACTTTGAATTAATGGATTTTCCCCTGGATATTACTGTTCACGTTTGTGCAGTCTTTTTCTGTTTGTAACTTCCATTCGATTTACAGCCTATAAACTTTTACAAGTATACTGTATATCTTATATAATATAAATACACATGTGTACAAGTATACACATGTGTGTATTTGAACAAAAATCAGTTTTCATTAGTTGCTATGTGGTGTAATTCTTTTCTGAGACCCCACTAGTCAGGGGATCATCAAATCTAAAGAACGGGTACAAAGGGTGTAATTTTATCTTTTGGATCATTTCAACGTTTTTATCTGGCATTAAGTGTGTAATTATATATACATATAGAAGTGTACATATCTTCATTCTGTTCCACCGAAGAGATTTTAAAGGATTTAAATTTTTTGCTGCGTTTTGTGTTTCCCGGCTTTTGTGTGCAAGAAAGGTACCTACAAGTAGCTCCATTGCGAGAGTTAATTGTTTCTTGCCAGGGGTACTTTCCCTTTTTAAAGCTTCTTTTAATCAAACAATTTATCGATTTAAAAAATTTCAAATAAACAATGCTGAAGGCCATAGACTCCTACAAACATAAACTGAAAGATGTCATAAAGAAAAAAATCTCATCGTCCTAATGGACTTTAATATTCAGAGTAGCCACGTTATGGAAACTACGAGACTGGGCATTGTATATGGGAATAAAGAAAAGAAGCAAACAGAAATGGTTAGTATTCCAATAACTGGAGGTGTAAGAGTTAAGGAGAAAGAGCTAGGAAAATTTGAAAAATATGAAAGGGAAAGGACGAAATTGTGAGAGTGCAGAACATGAAAAAGTCACTGCCAAATGGATTGTACTTTAGAAATAGTGTTGAAGGCTTTAAGAAATATGTTGACAGCCAGGGTGTTTTGCCTTGGTTAGGAGTCAAAAACTGCCTTCTTGGAAATTGCACGATATATAAAAAGTTTATATATGTGCATCGATAAAGAGAACGCACTGCTTGAAACCTTTAGTTACTTGTTGTAACATGCTCTCGAACTAGTAAACGGAATAATTTCATTTCCTCCTTGAATATAGAATTAATAGTGATAATAAAAATCATATTCATAATGATAATAATAATAATAAATGCCCTTTGGCGTACATAACAACATGGCTCTTTGTGCCTATGTGTTGTTGTTTTTGTCACTAAACTGGGAAGTAACAAATATCCAGTCCAAATTCAATGCTGCAATACCAGACTTAGTGCTAGTACTAGGATATCTCTCCATGTATTGTCAGCTATCAGGCTATGAGTGGGGGGTGCTGTAGTCATGAGTTGTTGTCATACAACAGCAACCGCTTGAGTAACGTGCTTTTTCTCACTGGTTGTGGTGCAACACTTGCAAGGTTAAAGTGATGTTGCCATTTTATTTGGCTTTCTATTTTATCCCACTCTCATGGCTATAGTATATGTGCCTGCATTCAACTTATCTAGCTTGTTGCTGAGTGCTGAATGTGGATTTTTCACCCATTCATCACTAGATGGTGTGTAATCACTCAATAAAAATAATAATATTAATGACACAAAACTGAATCCGGTTGTGGAGTTTCGACGTGGGTGAATGAGTTTACCCTTTGCTACAACTGCCTCCTGGTCACCTTTGGGCAAAATATAGGATCTGTTAGCCTACATCGAGACTTTCTTTAAGTACCTGGTGGTTGGTATCTAACGTGGTTAATCCTGTTTCATTCAGTCCGAAGTTTGAAATACCAGGTTGACATCTGGTATGTGTAGGTTGTCTCGTGGCTCAGGAAGCGATATTTAGCTTTGGGTGGCAATCTTCCTAGAGATGGTGTCTTGTTCACAATAACGGTGATTCTTCTTCTTCTTTTGCAGCTTTTCCCATTTTTATATGGGGTCACTGTTCCACAAGAGTCTCTTCTATTCTTTTCTTGTCTCTTCCATTATTTTATTTTCCTTTCACAATACCGGTGGTTATATAACCTAAAATTCACAAAAACTACAGTAATGTGAAAAATATTCTTTCCTTATGATTCAGATAACGGCGTTAATGAGACTTGAACTTTGTGTAAAGGTCTCTCGCCCGGCAGGTGATCCCCGGCCCAGAAGCGGGGACGCTGTTGTCACCTAGTTACTGCTAGGAAAAGGTGGTCTAAGGAAGCTAATATAGTAGTAATAGAGTGCTATTTTCAATCAAATCCTGTAGATGAAAGCCGAGTATCTCCAAGAGAATATAGGCAGAGATTGCACTGGGAATGGCGAAAAGGAGATCCATTTAAATTAAATGTCCAGCGGGTTGACCATGATTGGTTAGAAAGAATAGACGGCTTACTGATAAAAAGATTGATCAAAAATATGTTGAATAGTGAGGATGAGAATAAAGGTGCTTTAAATCATAAAAATGTTGAAGAATTTGCTGTTGCTGAGAAACCTGTAATGAATGTCATGATCAATGTAAATAAGGTTGAGCAAGAAGAAGGAGCTGAACAGATTATTTTTGTTGAAGATCCTACAGAAGAACAAGGAACCATTTATATAAACTAAAAGAAATTTTTGACTCACAGAAAAAGAAAAATGGAATAAAATTCAAAGAAGTTGAGTTTAAGTTTCTGTATGGATTTCGAGACAGTTAGGTTAAAAGAAAGGCAAAAAAGAAACAAAAGATCGACTAAATCCCCATGGTGGAAAAGAAGAATAGAAGATTATATTAAAGAACTGGTGAAACAAATCAATTTACTATCAAGATACAAAAGTGGTGAATTAAAATCTAAAAGTAAGTTTGAGAAATTGTACGAAAAATATAACCCCCACCTCACCTGAGCCGTCTTTCAGAGCGCACTACATCGCTGACACAAGCTCGCCACTGGGTTTTGTTTTTCATTNTAAAATTCAAAGAAGTTGAGTTTAAGGGACTCGATGACATTGTCAAAAACGTTAATATGGTTTTAGGTTATTTCCGAACTTCTGTCGTCACAAAAGTTAACAACCTTATTGTGGCTGTTTCTGTATGGATTTCGAGACAGTTAGGTTAAAAGAAAGGCAAAAAAGAAACAAAAGATCGACTAAATCCCCATGGTGGAAAAGAAGAATAGAAGATTATATTAAAGAACTGGTGAAACAAATCAATTTACTATCAAGATACAAAAGTGGTGAATTAAAATCTAAAAGTAAGTTTGAGAAATTGTACGAAAAATATAACCCCCACCTCACCTGAGCCGTCTTTCAGAGCGCACTACATCGCTGACACAAGCTCGCCACAGGGTTTTGTTTTTCATTGCCACTCTCAGTTCTTCAACTGTTGCTATTTCAGCATCCTGTAGCAGATTATCCACATACGTTAACTTTCTTCTTCCTCTACTTGATTGCCCTTCAATTGGTTGCCGGAGAATCAGATTGCTGGAAACCTCCTCTAAGTGTCTGACACAACGACCAGAAAGGCGCATCCTTCTTTGCCTGACCTTACTTGAAAGTTTTAGAAGATTGCCATACAACTAAGTATTATTCATGTGTCCGTGCCATGGAATATTTTGACCATCCTGAGCATCTTGGTATAACATTCATCAAGTTGCTTCATGATTTAAAAAAACCCATAAAATTTCCCGAAAAGGATTAGAATTGATATTGGAAGAACTGAAATAATGAGTTCTAGCAAAGATAGCAAAGCTGAATAAGTTTGATGGGGGAACTCACGAATTTAAACAAAAGTGATTATTCAGTTCTGATCAGAAAGGACTAAAAGTGCTAAATGGTAGAAAACATTAAAACAAGAGAGTAATAACAAGAAAAAAGACAGTTTAGTAAATGCAAAGAAGGAAGTATAAAAGCAAAGTCGAAAGGTTCTAAAGTGGAAAGCTTCTGGAAGAGATGGAGTCCAGGAATATTAAATCAAGAGATTAACTTCCTTACACGAGAAAACAATTTGCTAATTAAATCAGATTTTAACAGACAAAATTTGACCCCTTGCTCTTCATAGTTGACATAAGATTGTTCGCCAGAACTGAAAACCAAATTGATTCATTAGATAAAGCAGTCCACATCTTTCACGAAAACATAGGGATGAAATTTGGAATTAAGAAATGTCGGATACTCGTGGTAAAACAAGGAGGTTTAAAAGCGATAAAAACAATTGATATCAAAGTACTTGGTGAAAGTGTGGTAAAAAATACCAGAGTTTAACAGATCTTTAAATGAAAAAGGAAGTGGGCTTGGAGAGACAAACAAACTATTCGTCTGTTTTTCAGAGAATTACCAGACACCATTGATGAAAAGGCATCTTGAAAATAGCTTAGTCAGTGTGATATAAAAATCCCAACTAAGGCATTGATACTTTTGGCACTGAAGCAAACCATTCTAGATTATGTGGTCAGAAAGGGGAAAAAATACACCATCTCATTTGCGAGTCGACTACAGTAGAGCACAAATAATATTAAAGATAGGACAAAGTTGTACAGATGGTCTACTGGAAGGTATGTGAGAAATTTCAATTAGAAAAACCTGAAAATTGGTAGGATAAAAAATTTGAGGTTGTAGTGGAAAATGCTGACCATAAGATCCTATAGAATGTGATAATTCAGGGTGATGATGAGATTAGGGACAGGAAACCCAACATAGTCATCATTGATAACAGGGAAAGATATGCAATAATTATTGACATAGCGGTACCATGGGATGAAAGGATAACTGAAGCAGGAAATTTGAGGTTAAAAATATCATGATCTCAAACTAGAAATCAAGCGACTCCGGAATCTAAGCAAAATTATGGTTGTACCAATTGTTATTTGAATGCTATGTAGTGTTTCAAACATGTTTCCAAAATTTAAGAAAGTAATTGGAATGGAACTAGAGGCGCATCCTTTTAAAAATCTGCTGTATTACGGGCAGATACAATAAGAGAAGTATTACAATAATAAAATGTGAGGGACACTGTGAGGAACATTTATCTGTTGGTAATAACCAGCTTCCTTACTACATATGGTGTAATACCTAACTGTGCTTTTAGCTGCAAGTATAATAATAGTAATAGTTATAATAAAAATAATAATAATAATAATAATAATAATAATATATTTGGAAAAGTGTGGTACCTTTCATGTTACACTGAGGGTAAACCTTGACATGACTTTGCAGATCGCGTCTAATGAGGTTGCCAAATCAGTTGAAATGTCCATACCTATGAGGATAAGCTAGTCCCTCATTACTTGTTTTTGAGCACGTTCTAAGGGATCTAATCACGATTGTTAATATTATAACTTTTATCCTCTTTGCTTCTTTTAAATTTCAAATGGCAGCTCCTGTTGTTTCTCAAGCGTTCTTCTGTGTTTTTGTCAAGCATTGCTCTCGCTAGTTAAGTCTTATCAGTTAACCATATGATTGTCTTCCACTTTCTTCAACCGTCAACTCTGGGATATTTTATTTCTAAATGTTGTGCCCCACGTTTAAGTGCACTTTATTTTCATTCTTATTATTAATCATTTTCTCATTTTTCCCTATTCAATATTATCTAATTGATATAATTTTCTCTTTCTCTTTCAATGCAATTTCCAGTATCATTAGAGCGCTTTAATATAACCTAGTGCGTTCTGTTGCGGTAGTATACGTGTACCATTAAGCTACTATGTATTGTTTCATTTCCCCAGCTGATATCTTAGTTAGTTAGTTTGTTAGTTTGTTAGTTTGTTAGTTTGTTAGTTTGTTAGTTTGTTAGTTTGTTAGTTTGTTAGTTTGTTAGTTTGTTAGTTTGTTAGTTTGTTAGTTTGTTAGTTTGTTAGTTTGTTAGTTTGTTAGTTTGTTAGTTTGTTAGTTTGTTAGTTTGTTAGTTTGTTAGTTTGTTAGTTTGTTAGTTTGTTAGTTTGTTAGTTTGTTAGTTTGTTAGTTTGTTAGTTTGTTAGTTTGTTAGTTTGTTAGTTTGTTAGTTTGTTAGTTTGTTAGTTTGTTAGTTTGTTAGTTTGTTAGTTTGTTAGTTTGTTAGTTTGTTAGTTTGTTAGTTTGTTAGTTTGTTAGTTTGTTAGTTTGTTAGTTTGTTAGTTTGTTAGTTTCTTTTTAATTTCCTAGTATTGGAAAACTACTTTTGTTTATTTCATAACAAAAGAATAACATTGGGATCATTATATATGATTTATAATTTTAAAGAACAATAGTTGTAGAAGTGCCAGTGCTGTCATCATCATCATCATGGACGGAAGGCTCATGGTTGAGTCGCCGTGGCTTCTTTCGTCATGGCTCTCCGCTTAACCCGGTCTTGTGCAGAATCCACGTTTCACTACCATAGGTTGCGATGGGGAAGACTAGTGCATTCAGCAGTCTCTTTTTCGTCTTCTTGGATATCGATCTATCTGTACTGAAATTAAATGAATCTTTCAAATGTTGATCAGGAGAAGAATTGTTGATGTCTGATGTCACGACCAGACAAATTTCTTCTTCTTCTTCGGCCTTCACCCGACGTCTGTCAGGTCGGCCGCTCGATACCTTTTTCTCCACTTGACACAGTCTTTCCATTCTCCTTCTCTCCCTCCCATTTCTCTCATGTCTATTTCTATGACGTCTCTCAGTCTAAGCTTTTGTTGTCCTCTACTCCTTCCTGTCACTGCTATTATGGCCAGTTCGTCTGCATACAACAGCTCCTCTGGTAGTCCTCTGCTTATGTCCTTCGTTATGGTATCGACTACCAGAGCAAACAGGAAGGGGCTAAGTGAAGATCCCTGATGTAATCCGACTCTGATCTCGAAGTTTTCCGATTGTCTGGCTGCGCAAATTACTTTGATCTGGTTGTTGCTGTAGAGGCTTCGTTACCTTCGAGATATTTTTCTTGACTCTGTCTGATAATGAACATTCGGTTAGTGGTTACTTTTCCAGGCAGAAATGCGAATTCCATATTATCAATTTCTATTTGTTTTCTAGGTCTCTTGTCCATTATTCCTTCACAGACTTTTATCGCATGTTCTAACAAATTAATTTCCCTATAATTTTCACACTCTGCAGCACTGCCCTTGTTTTTGAAAATGGGAATCAAAAAACTGAGTTTCCAATCCTTCGGTATTTCCTCTGCCTCCAATATTTTGTTGAAAAGTTTCAAGAACGAATTTGTTCTCTCATCACCGAATACCATTAGGCTCTCTATCTGCAACCTAGTTGGTCCCGGCACTTTCCCCTGCTTCATACACTTCATAGCTGTTACCACTTCTTCTCTTCGGATGTTTGTCTCCGGGCCCACTGTTTTCTCAATACTTGGTAAGCGTCCTCTCTCGTTTTCCGTGTTTTGTAGTTCCTGGAAGTGTGATGTCCATCTTCTGCATATTTCCACTTCTTTTGTCAATATCTCTCCTTTCTCGTTCTTTATTACAGCTATTTAAGTAAGATCCCACTTTTCTTGGTCCCCTGCCCTTGCTACTTTAAAAATTTCTTCTCACCTTCTTTGGTTTCCAACATATTGTAAATTGTTGTGATGCCTGTGCTTTCGCTTTTGTGACTGAGAGCTTCGCATTATTCCTCTGTACTTGATAGCTCGAAAGTGATTTTGGGTCTTTATTTCTTTGCCATCGCTTGAAAGCGTCTTTCTTTTTTTTAATTGCCTCCTACACTTCAGTCGTCCATCACCATTCATCTCTGTTTGAGGGCTTCCGTCCTTTCTTGATCCCACAGGTCCTTTTTGTTTCTTCAATAACTACTTCTTTCATTTGGTTCCACGCCTGGTCTATGAATTTGGCGGGTTCTAGATTTCTTCTTCTTTGCACTATCCTATTCTTGAAGTGGGTTGCAAACTCTTCATCCTTAAGCTTTCACACCTGTATTCTGGGTTTTCTTCTGACGGTTTTCTGCTTCTTCCTTTCAATTCTCAAGTTAGAAACCAATAGTCTGTGCTGTGTTACTGCAGGATCACCAGGTATCACTTTACAGTTCAAGACTTCAGATATGTTTCTTCCCCGAACAACTATGTAATTGATCTGACTACTGCTGCTATCACTCTTGGAAGTAATCAGATATTCTTCTCTCTTGGTAAATAGGGTATTTGTGATAGTTAGGTTGAAATCTTCTGCTAACCCTAAAATCCTCTCCCATTCTCTGTTTCCTTTACCGTAAGCTTTACCTCCGTAGAGTGTTTCATACTTCTCATTACTACTACGACATGGCCATTCAAATCCGCTCCTAGCAGAATCCTTTTGTTTCCCGGTATGGTTCGCGCTACTGTTTCTTGGTCCCTATAGAAATTATCCTTTTATTCCTCACCACTACCTATCTGGGGTTATATGCTGATATTATATTTATTATTCCTCCTCTGCTTGCTAACTTTATCACTATACACCTTCTACTGCTCCTTTGTACATTATGTTTTTCTTCATCACTGCAGATTATGCCTACTGCATTTCTTTCCGTCTCTGTTCCAAATTATATTGACCTGCAGCCATTCCCAATCTCTTGCTCGATTACCCTTTCATTTCGTCTCTTGCACACAAAGGATATCTATGTTTCTCCGATTCATCGCGTCAGCTATCTCTCTGCCCATACCCGTCATAGTCCCTACATTCCAGCTTCCTATTCTAAACTTGTCAACATCCCCCCTCTTCTTTAGCCGCAATCGGGGTTGTTGCGGTACACCTTACAAATTTCTCACAGCATACAGGGGTCTGTGCTACGCGTCACTTATGGGGATACGCCCTAGCCATGTGTAAAATCGAGGTATCGAGATTTAAAATTCCTAAGTGCCTTGTTTTTATAGTCCGACTGGCAAGGTCTGACGATAACAAACCTTTAGGATGGTTTGCCTCCTGCAGTCAAAACCATTCCCAGAGTTGCACTCTGCTACAGGTTTTTGGTGGGGATCCGATGGTCCTGCTATTCCATCTTCACCTTTAACCCGCAGCAGGGGGAGTTGGAATCAGAGTTACCTTCTCCTAGATGAGCTGCCTTTACAAGGCTAATGAGCCCCATCTACCCGTTAGCAACTGGTTTTGGGGGGCCAGTGGATGGTCTTCGCCACTATCCCTTGTTGGTATAAACACTGTTGCGGTCGGGAACGCCAGGAGATGGACTTTCATTTACAGAGGCTATTTTTTATAAATGCCATAACAGTATTTTATAAGGGTAAGAGAGCTCGTTCTCTACCCCACTTTCGGCTATGGTAACTTTTGAGAAAAAAAAAGGATCTTTATGTTTGCTTCATAGATGACACAAAAGCATTTGATAAAGTACAACATAAAAAGCTCTTCAACTTGCTTCAAGATTTAGACCTTGACGGAAAAGATCTGAGAATTCTAAGAAATCTATACTGAGAGCAAACAGCATGTATGCGAGTAGATGGAGACACTAGCTCATACACCGAAATCAAAAGAGGTGTTCGGCAAGGATGCGTATTTAGCCCGGATCTGTTCAATTTTTACAGTGAAATCATTTCCAGAGACTTGGAATCATTACAAGGGATAATTTTGGGAGGGCAGAATATTAACAACTTGCGGAACGCTAATGGTACTACCCTGATTGCAGAATCAGAAGAAAAGCTACAAGAGATACTAGATACTGTTGTAGAATCAAGCAGAAGAAAGGGGCTATCAATTAACGTTAAGAAGACAGAGTGTATGGTAGTCAGCAAAGGGAAAGTTGAAAAACAGTGCAAGTCATCAATTGGTAATGAATTGATAGAACAAGTGCAACGCTTTAACTTTCTTGGCAGCATGATAACCATAGATGGCAAATCTGACTTGGAAATTCGGAAGCTTGGAAGCATACTAAAAAATAATAAAGTTTCAATTTCTACCAAGATCAGAATGTTGAACTGCTACGTGATATCCATTCTAGCTTATGGCTGTGAATGCTGGATAATCCCGAAAAGGATGGAAAAAGAAATCGAGGCAGCAGAGATGTGGTTTCTCAGGAGAATTTTGAGAATATCTTGAACAGAGAGAGTGACAAATGACGAGGTGTTGCGAAGAACAGGAATGAAGCGTTCTCTTTAAAAAACAATAAGAAAGAGACAATTGGAGTTTTTAGGACACGTAACGAGAAAGGAAGAACTGGAATACCTCAGCATTACAGGAAAGATCAATGGAAAAAGAAGCAGAGGTAGACAGAGATTGACATAAATGGAAAGCACCAGTAATTGGACGAACAAGACAGCTCAGGAACTACTCAAAGCCACTAAAGACCGGAAGGCGTGGAAGTCCGTGATCGTCGATGTCCTAGCGGGATATGACACCTAAAGAAGAAGAAGAACTTTTGAGACGTCAACACACAAACAGTGGGACACAAATTAACCAGACTGTTTGCCCTGACAACATTCAATCGGCTGAATAAAGTTTCAAAAGTAAAAGAATAAGGAAGTAAAAAATAATTAGGATTAAATTTAGTGTGTTAACTTTACACTGAGGGTAAGTAATTACTTTTTGTTCTTTATGTTATGGGTTGTGACACCCTGCACCGTGGTGTTTTCTCAGTCTTGGTCCCCTGAAAAGAACAAGCCTCCGAACCTCGTTTGCAGGATAATTCCCCCCTTGGCAAAGGAAACTCCCCATGCTCCTTGTGTTCTCATGCTGATCATATTTTGACCAACACCACCCGCACTTGGTAAGAACACCAGAGGCAATTTATGGTCACTGAAAGAAGTTTTGGGCAGACGAGGTATTTTTGTATATACAAGGTGGTTCACAAGATTCCCACTATCATACTTTGGCTGCTAGAGTTTTAAAAATAAAGTCAGTGATATATTGGTAAGTTTGGTTTTTTTCTCCGAGAGAGAGCTATCCTTGTTAATTAAGATTGTTTTTTATTTTGAAAGAACAATCAGACAGCAAGTTGACCTATTTAGCGCGTTAAATTCACACAGGACAATCAGAAACAGGTGATTGGAAATGATTTTACTTACGGAAACAATAGATGCTCTATCAATAAAATATCAAATTTGTCAGTTCTGTGTAAAAATTTGAATTTGACAAAAGTAGGAGTCGTAGGAGACAAGAAATTCAAGTTGGCGGACTTTATCGTTTACTTTTTCCTTTGGCTTTACTCCCTTGCCAAGGTTTGATATCAAAGTTCACATTTGCCGAAGGGACACGAATATGTGTTCATGGCATTCAGAATGGTTTACAAAATGCCAGTTTTTTAAATAATAGATTTATTAATATTAATTAATTCATCCGTCTTGTTATTATTTGGTGTTGCCCATATAATTTTGGCTTAGTCCTACCGTTTGATACATAACTTAGAAAAGCTGGCGATTGTTATAGTAGAAAGATGTGTGTTACTGTCACTGACCACAGTTCACGTTTTTGTTACAATTAAAATACATGAGATGTGATTTCAGGCATGGGTAAATAGTTTGCGACTCACTTCTCGGTCAAGGACTATGATATACGTGATGGACAAAGTTATTAGATGCATCAGATCTCATTTGAAATCTCGACACCCAACAGCTGCCAGATATTTAGTTTGAAAAAAAATTTCTAAAATATGAAATAGGTCAAGGGAAAAAACTGTATGGGCACTGTATGTAATATTGATGTTCAGTAACTTTGTGAGTCCTGGCATTGGGTACCTTTAAAAAAAGGGGCTTTAAAAAAAGTACTGCAGTGGCCAGTTTTTTCGCAACAGCTGACACAGCAAACTTGGTAAATATCTTTGAAAAATGAATTCACTGTAACGTGTGAGGCAACATTTTTTGGATCGATACATATTAACGAGGAAAGTTTCTTAACGTTTTTTTCTGTTTACTGTATACAGTATTTCCACGATTTCAGAACTAGCATAATTAATTATGAAATAGATGACTGTATAAGAAATGACTGATGGTTAGTTGACTGTATAAGAAATGTTTGGTGTGCCACCCACCATGAGTACTAGGGTTACACCATGGTCAAGTGTGAGCATCCACTGGTTATTCTGCCAGGGTACTGCAGAGTCCTTGTATTTTTTCAATCTTGTTTTTTATTTCCACAAATAAGAATATCAACAGAAGTCTTATACATCATCTGTGAATAAACAAAGAAAGGGTACCTAGAACATATACACAACAATTTATCATAAGGCAGTTATAATTCTCTATGCCTCCCCCCCCCCCCAAGTCTTTGGATGGTGCTTTCTTTACAAGTAGAGAACAAAGACTGACATTTAATTCAGATTTGGTAATGGGCAGTTTCAATTATAAATGATCTTGAAGTTTTAAGTTCACCAAAATTGAGAGTTATTTATTTCTTGCACATCTTTCAGGTAATGGGTCCATTTCTTTCAGACCAGGGTTGTTGTGTGGCTGAAGAACCCTCAAGGCACAAGGCATATAAGTTGTCTTATGAGATGGGACTTCTTCAGGGTCTCCAGCTTGAGCCATTGGTATGTCAAGTTGTTCAGGTTGAATAATGGATTAATCTGTAGGACTGTTGCAGAGTGGCTCTACAAGCAGTGGAGTATTGGGTTGTTCAGTCTCTTGAGTTTCGTTTGGTTTATGGCCTGCTGAGGTGGTGGGCACCTCAGATGTTACCAATACTGAGGGGTTACTCTTTGCCACTGTTGTGGTGGGTGAGGGCAGTGTGGCTAAAGGAGCTCTGACAATTACTGGCTGATAGAGGCACAGGAATTTTCTATTTCTTAGGGTTATTCTCCCTGAGCCTTCAACTCTGACAACATACTAGTTGAATTGACAGACTTCAATGACTATTCCTGTTTTATTCCATTTTGTGGGATATGACCCTGTTTGGTTTTGGATTCTGACACAGCCTCCAACTGATAGAGGATGAAGAACACTAGTGTTGGCAGAAGTCTGTTTCTGAGAGCCTCCGCTCTGTCTGGTATGTTGTGGTATTGAAGGATGGCACACTGGAATGAATCTGTGTCAAGACTTCCATCTCAACCAGTGTTGTCCATGATCATTCTTTTTACTGTTTTTGGTTGCAATGAAGCAATGTGGTTGCAAGGCCGGCATTGCAGAGGTCATCCAAGGCCAGAAGAATGAGGCATCAGCTCGAGAGCACATTTGGGAGATACCCTGATGGGCTAAGTGGAATGCTCGAAGGTCATTATCATTAAGACTGGGAGGGATTATTATCCATTCATTGTACAGAGCCACACCGTCAAAACTTGTAAGTTTGTCTCTAAATTGGAAGTAAGATCTGAGTTCTGTTGGAAAATTGTCTTTTGCTTTTGGAAAGCCGTTTTCTATTAGGTCAATTAATTTGACCATCTCGTGGTTTTAAGTTTCTGAGTCGTAGATTTGGGATTGCATCCAAGTCCCCTTCACTGAATACCTTGAGGAGGGGTTTATGATCTACTGCAATTATCAAGTTGGGACAGCCTAGCACGAAGTGACAAGTTTTGTTGAGGGCATCTACCACAGCTAGAGCCTCACCTTCAACTGGAGCATGTCTTGACAGCAGGGGATGTGAATCAGCTGCCTACTAATGTCACTTTCCAGCCTGTATGGCTTAGTTGATATGCATGAGCAGTGTTTTTGAAGTAGCCAGAATCCAATGCCGTCCCTGCTGAAGTCAGTGGCCAGGCATGTGGGCTTATTTTTGTCAAATATTTGAAGACCTTTCTGAGTTTCTTGGATGATGATGGATTTGGTTTCTTCAAAGAGGTTGTCAAGTTATTCAGTCCATTTGAATGGCATCTTGGGTTGTAGCAGTGTGTGAAAGGGTTGCATTCTTTCTGCTGATGCAAAGGTATATGCCACCTGGTTGACAAGGCTAAACCAGCTTCTCACATCTGTGATTGTACAGGTTTTTAGAAATTTTTCAATTACTTCTGAAACTTGTGGGCATAGACAAACAGCTGTTGGTGTTATTTCAAATCTGGCAAAATGGATGGTTTCCTTGCCAAACAAGAACTTTGAGGGGTTAAGAATAACACCATTTCTGCTGCATATGCCCAAGAAGTTGGCTGCTTGAAAGAAACTGTCTTCAATGGATTTAGACCACATGATAGTGTCATCAATGACTTTTGTTTTGTTATTGATATCACTGGTGATCTCATGAAATCATCTTGTATAAGCATCGCCGGATGATATGTACCCTTGAGGGCACACTTGATATCTGTATTGGCATTAAGGTGTGATAAAAGTGGTCAGATATCTGGTCTTGGGGTCTAGAGCAATGCTGTGATTTCAAGCATCAAAGGTACTTTTTCTCATGTTATGCAAAACCATGTGAGCATGGTGAAATGGTGACAGAGTGTGGTGTGTCTCTTGTTGCATGGCAATTCAGGGCTTGGAAATCAACCATCCAATGAGGTTTGCCTGATGTCTTCAACCATTTGAGAGTACCATGAAACAGGAGTCCCTATCAGAACTGGTTCCAGAACACCTAGTTGACTGTCTTGGTCAAGGCCAGACTTCACCTGCTCTTGCCAGTGGACAGGGACTGGGATTGGTTTGTGGTACTCAACAGGTGTGGCCTTATCGTTGATGAGGAGTCTCATGGGGGGTCCAGACATCATAGCTTTTGGTGCTTGCATACATTGAATGTGCTACTTTTATAGTAGTCTAATAGCCATTGTTCAAGCTTTTTCCTGTTTACTTCATTGGCTAAAAAGGGTAGGGTTGTTGTGAGGGGAGTGGGCTTTGGTAAGGGGAGCAGTTGCAAAGCTCTTCATCAGGGATAATGTCAGAGTCACTATTTAAGGCAGATTGGATGGTTTCAATAAAGTCTGTCATTATGCTGATTATATGAAGGGGAATGAATGGGGTATAATGCCTAAATCCTTGCAGGCCTCCACGGATAAGAAGAATTTGTCAGTTGCTTGTGATGTGTAAACAGTTTGACACATTGTCTTTGGTTGCATGGATTGTGTGAAGCCTGTGATGTGTAGGGCCAGGGCACCCATGATCCTGATGGGGTCCTGTTTTGCAGCTCTCGTCTTTATTGAAGTGGGGTTAGGTAGAAGGTGTTCAAACCTAGCTGGGTTAGAAATGATGTGCCAGTGAGACGTGATTGGCAGCCTGTGTCTGCAATTGCTGGGATTTTGTTGTATTTGTTGGCCAGCATAAGGTGGACTCAGTTCCAAAATCCTTGGCATCTGACAGCAGGGCCTGAATCTCGATCTAGATAGTTCGTTGTGGTGCAGATGAGCACTTGTCTCATGACTCATGGAAAGAGTCATAGATGTGGTGATAAAGTTCTTTAATGGCACATAAAGCTTGAAATACACCAGTTGCAGATGTTTCACCTTGAGATTTTTGCTTTGGGTTTCGTCAAACACAGAGACAAACGAAATGGTGCAGAATGTTGCAGTTTGAGCAGATGTGCCCAAAGGTGGGGCAATGGTTTGCCCTGTCCTGTTTTCTTGTGCCATTCCCATTACTGCCACAGTAACCACATTTTCTGTCAGGAGGTTGTTTGACTTGCAAGACATTTTCTTTCCATCTGTCTGTATGTGCTACTTGCTGCATTGATTGATGCAGGCACAGGCACTTGAATGGGACTGATCCTTCCAGCCAAGTACTTTCCACTCTTAGTGTCAATGAAGTGAATGGCATTGTTGAGTGACATGTCTTGGTCAGCCTGGCCTAACACATCAAGGTGGATGTCATCATCTGCCAAGCCAGCTATTAGTGTCCTGAATCATCTGATCACTGTATGATATATTGGCTCCACATGTACATTTAACATCAAACTTGCAGAGACTTGCTTGACCTTCGATGCATATGGCAACCATCTGGGCTTTATGGGGGGCCTTGCCACAGCATTCACAGGATAAAGGAAACGGTGATGTACAAAAAAGAAGAGATGAAAATGGATCTCCTTGAAAGATTCCACATTCAATATCCATTGAATTCAAGAAAAGAATTCCATTACCATGTAATAAAATTAGGGCAGTTTTCCATATTTACAATTATTAGAGATACTTGATAAAACTTTTAAGATCCAGCTATGTGATACACTATCAAATTCCTTCATATTATCAGTTCATGTCATTGCTTAATGAGTTTATGTTCATCTGGAAAACTAAGTTTGTTCACTTAATATGGTAGATAGAAGTTTCCATGTGGTACTTAGACATGTTAAAATAAATTCCACAAGATGGGAAAGAAGAGTGGCTCCACCATTCCTCTTGGCAGGGCCAGTGCCACTCAGCAGTCAAAAAATTTGAAGATAACTGCATTACTGATGTCAAGCTGAAGAGACAAGCAAGGAAATCCCACACTCCAATGACCAACGGAACATTGGAGTGCACCAAGTGTGGCAAGATACGTCTTTCCAGGATTGGCCACAATTTGCATGAAAGGGCACACCAGCATCAAGATGCTCAGATGTCATAGGGATGGGGGACTCCCTCATCAGACATGTTACAAGTCTATAGTTTTGGGAAATTTATCTGCAGACTTTGGTAATAGATGGTTCCTTCAATACCATACAATTTACCTTAGAAGGTCTTTTTAATGCTAAATAATAGAAATGAATTACTTTCATATAATAATCTCTACTCAATCTTGCACATTTTTCTTTAATCATTTCATTTTTAGGCCTCTCAACTACTGGGTTCTGTTTGGTATTATCCATATTAGTATTTCCAAGCAGATTTGTATTAGATGAATTTGTATCAGGTGCCATTTTTTTGACATCAGACTGATTTCTCTTTGAGGGGTGCATTCCTTGGTAACCCATGCAATAAGCAATGCAATATGGGCTTTTTCTTGTTGTTTTCATATTTATTTTTTTTCATTTTATTCTTGTTGTCAAGGAGCTAGAAATTCACAGACTTGTTCAAACCAGTGGTGCAAATTTGATATGCAATCTAGTGATCCTGTAACAAAGGATATAACTTTCACATTTTTGCATTTCCAAATCCTTTTCACCTCCCATTTCAAGTCTTGGTATTGTTCAGTCTTCTCCCTTTCCTTTTTCATCTAGTCTTATGTCAAATGGACATGAGACATCTATTCCTTCCTTTTCAAATATTAAAATTACTGGCTTTGAACCCTCCAATTCTTGATCTAACTAAAATTGTATGCCTCAGAGTATTTTAACTTTTTCGTTCTCCACAACACTATTTGGTGTATGCTGTACCATTTTTCTGTGTGTTGTGAATCATACTTCCTACAAAGCTGCCAATGCAAGACCTGAACTATTTTATCATGCCTCTATTTCTTGTACTGTTTCTGAGCCAGCTGTTTACATTCAGAGACCAGATGAACCACTGTCTCCTCACATTCTCCACATATTCTGCAGAGTTCTGAAATGTTTTCTTTGTCTTTATGGTGTCTGAAGGATCATGTTCTAATAGCCCGTTCTTGTGCTGTTATTATTGTGCCTTCAGTAGCTCTTTTTAGGTCACTATGTTTAGGACAATCCCAGTTTCACATGTCTGCAAACTTTTTACTTAAGGACACTGTGGAGTTTCATACTTGTCAGGTTTTATTTCTAATCTCTTCCATCATTACTTTGCCCCTGTTGATCTCTAAAATTTCTTCTCTTTCTATCTCTGTGATGATAGGTTATATACTGGTTTCCCNTCTCCTCACATTCTCCACATATTCTCCACATATTCTCCACATATTCTGCAGAGTTCTGAAATGTTTTCTTTGTCTTTATGGTGTCTGAAGGATCATGTTCTAATAGCCCGTTCTTGTGCTGTTATTATTGTGCCTTCAGTAGCTCTTTTTAGGTCACTATGTTTAGGACAATCCCAGTTTCACATGTCTGCAAACTTTTTACTTAAGGACACTGTGGAGTTTCATACTTGTCAGGTTTTATTTCTAATCTCTTCCATCATTACTTTGCCCCTGTTGATCTCTAAAATTTCTTCTCTTTCTATCTCTGTGATGATAGGTTATATACTGGTTTCCCTAAGGCCTGCATAAAAATCAAAAAAATAAAGAAAGATAACCCATGAAATTTTGTGACGGTTCTATTTCTAATTCTCAGGATGTAGCACTGCATTTTTCAAAGTTCTTGAGATCAATTTGTGTGATATGTGGTTTTCAATAGTGTGAATCTTATGGTACAGGAAGCAGCTGTTACTAACTGGTCTGATACAAGAAAGTGAAGAAGGGTAGAACATTGGTGTAGCATAAAAGCAATGGTCCCAGGACTATGCCATGGTGCATGCTGGAATCATCTGCTATGCTCTGCAAATATGCTCCGCAACCAATACTCTGTACTCTATTCTGCCATTTTGTGAGAAATGATGGCAGTCACTTATGGATACTACAGTGATGCCATAGTGCTGAAGAAAGGAGTTTTGACTGTGGGACTGTATCATATACCTTCAAAACGTTTAATATTGCTACATCCACTCAAATGTTGCTGTCAAATGTCTTGCAGAAGTCATGAAGTCTGGTTACAAGCTGAATCTCACAGGAATACTTCAACCCAAAGTCTTAGGCTTTGGCAGTTTGCCCATCACAGAAGTCAGGGATACTCATAAATATTTTTTGGAAAATGTTTGTTGCATTTTTTAAGACAGGGATCACATTTCCTTCACTTAAGTTTGCAGATAAGTAGCCGCTGTCAACAGATCTCTGGAACATGTAGGGGAGACCCTTAGTTCTGTTGCTGGCATACTGAATTCCTGGTTTGGAAGGTCATCTGTGCCTGATGCCTTTGTGACATTGAACCTCTCCGGCAGCTTTTCTACAACTTATGAGCTAATATGGAAGAGGTGGGATGGAGTCATACTGAGAGAGTGGGGCTGGGGTCTTCTTTTGTGAAAACAGACTCAAACTTGGCAAAATGTGTGCATTCCCAATGCCTTCAGTGAAAGTTTTTTGATGTGGAGAGAAATGAGGTTGCTGTGATCTTTCACAAATATGCGGTCAGTGGCTAAGTCATTGCTGTTATTGTTGTGCCCTTAGAATCCACTGGAAAGACATAGCATGCCAGAAAGCCAATCCACAGATGACATAAGTAGAATCCTAATTTAATCAAGATGGTTCCTAACTCATACATGTACAGCTCTGGATAGTAAAGTTGCCATATAATTTATACAAGGCATGGTATTTCCCAATCAATTACAGTTTAGGGATGACTTAATATACATTGCAGTAATGGTAATTAGTATTTCACAAAAGCAGGGGATCATAAACATTTGGTGGTAGGGTGTAACATCATGAAGTAAATACAGACTGGCTAATGCAGGTTATGACAATACCAAAGTTGAATGAGAAATACACACTTTTGCACTCACTAGTTATGTAGATAAAAAGTCCATATAGATGTTTTGTTACAAACTGCAGCAGACTATTGATTCAACATTAAAAGGAGATGACATGTTTAAAATTGGGGACATGCATGTGAAGGTTGACAAATAGGTGAAACAAGAGATTATAGGAAAACATGGCCAAGGTAAACATAATGAAGCTGGAAATAGATGTGGACTTTACAAGCAGCACATACATTCAACAATGAATTGCAGATTATACAATTGGGCAAGCAATATGTACAATGCTATAATCAGATGGGTTATGTGAGGAACACATACTGGCTGACTTCTTTGTCTTCAGTGAGTACTCAAGATACTGCCTAGCAGGAATGTGAATTGGAGCATTAGCTATTTAGAAACCAAAACCACCAAGCTGCTACTAATTCTGTAACACCCCATTTGAGTACAACAGCTATACAGAATGGATTTACAGCACCACAGAAAATGGTTACTGATAGAGACCAAAGAGATTGCAATAGAGGAGCTTTCAAAATATTTGTCAAAACCTCACGAGTATAAATAAATTTGTTATCAGAAAAGTGTTATTATTGCAAAAGAAAGGTATTTTGTCAACAGCAAAAGAAAACATAAATATACAGAAAGTAGAATGCAAATTGTTAGAGGTAAGGAGCAAGGGCTAGTGAGGTATATCTTAATTAGAGATGTCACCAGGCAGGGAACAATAGAAGTAAAGAGAAAAATGCTCTGCTAGCGAAATATATATATTTGTGTAATCTTATGTATTTGTATCAAAAAGTACTCAGTGCATATAGCAGAGCAATATACATTAAGTAAAACACAAAAAATAAGAACTATGATTGCAACTTATAGTTCTTATTTTTCATGTTTTACTTCATGTATATATATAAAGTGTGTGTTAAGCTCATATCCAGATGTGTTACACGGCAAGCAGGAATAGAACACATAAACAAGGTATGGAGGGGATGGGACTTGGACTATGCAATGACATATAGGGGGAAGAGTATTGGAATAAAATGTTGAGCAGAAATGTAAGGAATAAGTTTAAAGTGTGTGAAAAGAATGCTGAAAAACACAAGCCAGATCTTAAATTGAAATCATGGATCATCAGTCAATGACCATATCAGTTATTTTGGGGAATTTGATTTCTATATATATAATTTCTACTATACAGGAAGGACCTAGACATTTCAACCTTATATTCACTGAAGGATGTGAAGCTGGCACCTAATGCCTAATGTTTTACTATAAGACCATTAAAGGAAATGGCAAAAGGATAACTTCCTTAGATTGATGACATATCCTTTAAACTCAATAATGCATCAGGAGATACAGGCATTGAGATTATGACAAGTTTTTTTCAACATATTTGGAATACTGCAGTTTGGCCAAAGGAGTTAAAGCAATTAAATTTTAATTCTAAATCAAAGAAAAGTAACCCTAGAGACTACTTTAACAACAAAAATTGGACTGATCCCACATGGAATAAAAGTGTTGTTAAAAAAAAATGCAAGTCCCACAGAGGCAAACAATGTATCCTCGTCCAGTAAACGTTCACTGTCTCTTTTTTATTTTAAAGAAAGACCTTTCCAGAAATTACGAGTTTTTTGTATTTCTCAGGTCTGTGGGTGGGTGTAGCCTGGGAGATTATTCTAGCACTGCTTATTGATCATTTTTGTCTAATCTAATGTTATTCTTATACCAAGAGGCCATTCTCTTACCTGCAATCTTGCAAACTGATTGATTGGCATATATCATCACCACACGAGAGGAACATTTACTTGCTTTAATCAACTAGATTAAAAAGCACTGGTGTTTAATTTTGTGCTAGTAATTTTAAAGGTGAACTCTTTATTGAAATTAAAAAGGGAGATATCTTTTTTTGTTAATTTAATGAGCTTTTGAATTTTACTATACCAGATATTACTCTTTGCAATTTTGTGTTTACACTTGAAGGTCACCACATTACAGTGATTCTCTTTTCAGTTTTTCGTAGTGTCCTTTACAGACATGAAAAGAATTTTACTTTCCATCCTTGTGGTTTGCCATATTTCATCAGCAATTGATTTGCCAAATGGAGTTTCAGAAAGTAAGAAATAAACTTTTTTTTAAAGGGCAGCCCTAGAGCAAGTAGTGTATTTTATTTATTTTTGCTTTATCATACAAATGTGAATCTCTACAATCTAAGTAAGTGTATTGCATTGATAGTAGAGCTGTACAGCAAACAGCATTCATTATCTGTGAACCCAAAGAAGTTTCCCAAGATTCGTGCAACCACCAAACTGTAGATATAGCAATCTAAGTCAGTGGGGGATTGGTTTTCACCATACTGCCCCTAGTTAATTTGGTTTTTCCTCACAGCCAACCAAAATGTCAATGGCTTTTACCATTGGTTCTAGTAACAGAGATGCCGCTTTTTCTGTGATGAATTCACTCTTGCATCAATCCACATGCCAGACGATCATGTAACATATCAGCCAAAGGAATAACCACAGTTTTCAGTGATTTATCTAAGTGCAACAAGATAGTTGGATATTGATTTATCAGGGTATCTATTCCTGGAATCATATTTAAACTTTCGGGAAAAGCATTAGTTTTGGGGTTCTTGTTTTCTTTCATGAGAGTATAGCTTCTTAGTAAGCTTTGTTCCCGGGTTTCTGTGGTAGTGTAAGCCCCTTTAAAGAAATATAACATTCAGCTGCACAGGAACTTGGCGTAACTGCTATCTTATGAACCGGAATGGAAATGTTATTTACATTGAAAAAGAATTTCAGTTGCTCAGCGTAAGTATTCCACTCTCACATCTTCAGGTTAAATTCGCTGAATATTCCAAAAATAGCCTTAATTCTGTTCCCATTATCAAGCTGGGAAACAGACTAAGGCAGAGATCTACACCGCAGCTGGTACTGCCATCTTCAGAAGTAAAACGTATCTACAAAATATAGTCAGAACCAACGAACAATACCCGCTGAGGATTAATTAATCAAACAAAAAGGAATCTAACAGTCAAAAAAGTTTTATAGTAATACCTCTTCCATCTTTTTAAAGAATGATTTAAATTTTTATTCAGTTTTGTCAAAGGAGATGGACATGTGATGTTTTGTAATTCTTATGGTTAACATCTTTTTAGATTAAAATAGTTTTATGGCATTTGGATGGCTTTATGATTATTTGTTTGAAATTTGTAGTTAGTTTTTTAACAGCACTGGGTGCTTCTTGGAGTTTTTTATAGAATAACATAAAGTAGAGTTTTTGAAATATAAGAATTTAGGAATAAATGCCTTAATTTTGTTACCTTCACGATCTGGTTTTCTTAATACCAGTTTATTTACCCCATTCTAGATCAATACTGTGAAGGATGCATTGCAACTGTAAAAGGTATGATCGCGGCTTTTCTTAAATGCAACACGTATTACAGCTTTAGTAATAATAATGATATTCTCTCTCGATAGCTTTTTGTGGGGTTTTTTCACCGTGGGCAATGCTGGTAGCCACTTCATTGCAGAGGTTTAATTTTCGTTTTCAATTTGTTACCTTGTACATTTTGATCATGAAAATTTGCTCCATTCTTACCCCTGAACTAGTATTTTACCACTTACAGTGGAGAAACGAATTTTGCATGGTACGTCTGGGGCTAATAGCAAAGATCATAACCAGGAGAAGATAGAATTCGACGGTAGGTCTCCCAAGGGTGTAAGACAATTTTTCTACCTGGGAAATCTTTTTTCTGTAAGTGATGATTGCGAAGAGCACAAAAGAAGTTTCTTGACTGGATTTCAATTCTGACAATAAAGAGTATGGGATTACTAGTTCAAGGGGGAATATTCAATTAATTTTTGAGAAGTGCCTACCTGTGGTGGGGTAAAACATCGACACTTAAGAATAAAGATGTATAAGGCTTAAAACGAATGAAATAGGGATGATAAGAAGATTTGTTGTGCCAGCCTGAAGGCCAGGAAAGAAGGGATAACGAATCAGGATTGCTATTCATAAAGTCATTAAAAGTAGAATGCTGCCATGGTATGGGTATGTGAAATGGGAAGATTTTGCTAGTAGAGTTTAGAAGTGTAGAAAAGGTGAATGCTGAAGGTTGTGTTAGCAAATGAATCAAATTGAATTTATGGAATGCCGTTATATGGTTTGTTTTGTGGGCCACAGACACAGAAGTACAGAAAATCATGAAAAAATTGAACCCCCCAACAAGAACTCATCTTCCAGGTTATTCAGACGAAAAAGTAGAAACGAGAAAGAGGAGTAAGTAGAAAACATAGAGACCCATACATTCTGTCTCGATTAAAAAAATACTTGGATAGGTAAAACAATAGATTTGAACTATTTCTAAACCTAAAATAACTGACATTCAAAAGAGGACATTACCCTGTTTCCATTCCTAAAAACTCAGTAGTTTTTCTTTCAACACGTGATACTTACTGTCTCTTTTTTCTCTATGTACTTACTTTGAAGCTTTATCTTTTATGCTTAGAAAAGCACAGGAAAAACAGCTTCCGCGTCCAGCTAAGGGACCCGTTCTATGTTACTGCAGTGAAAACACTGTAAAAAATCTCAACACTTAGTCATTAAATTACAACATATTTTCCTTCTTAGAGTTATTAAAGAAATTGACCAGGAAAACAGACTCAAAAGACCTATTAGTGATGGATAGTATGGAAAAAGTTTGCAGAACGCAGAACTTTGTGGCTTATGAGTATTCACCACCAAAGACAGTAAAAGCTTGCCAATTACTACTAGGTAACTAAGTTAAGGTTCTTCGTAATTTCAATTTGTAATATTGATATTTGACTTGAAAATTGTGATACATTGATATAGTAATGCGAGTGGCAAAGAACTTGGGTGTATTATATTTTTGATAAAGAAAGCAGAGTTATTTTTCATGTTGTAATACAGTAAAATATGTTAGAGCATATTGTTCCAAGTTTACGTTTTGTGTATAGTGCGGTGTTGCGCCTGACGCAATGTGGTACGAGGTGTAATGATGCAAGACATTGCTTTTAGCTGGCTCCAGTGTTAGAAGATGTCGTACTAAAGTTGCCGCAGTGCTTCTAGTATTTAAGGAAAAATATCTCTTTACATACAATGAACAATAATCATTTATCTAATAGTACAAGGAAAGAAAAAAATATCCGATTATTTTTTTATATATATGGTTGATGAAAAAGTTTGTTTTGCCAAGAGAAATTTGCATGAACAAGAAAGCAAGAATGAAATGTGTCAAAACATAGGAAAACCTAAGCCGACCTGAGATAGGCATGCGCCTGCGCATTCGCATCTCAGGTCGGCTAAGTTTTTTTATAGTTGACAGTGTAATTCTTTTGTAGTGTCATATATTGTTTCATACCGCACTGGTTAAAGTTTAACACGATTTTTTGTCTTGATATATTTTGTTAGAGAGACATGATGAAGCAATTGAAAGCTTCTTGATCAAGGATGGAAAAGATGCAGAACAGAAAATTTGTTACGATATTTCTAATGCATGCACGGAAGTCGATAGAAACGTTAAGCCCACTGACCATGGTGATATCGATTTGGCAGGAGATGGTAAGGGCCAGACGTTTTCCAAAGTCGTAGACATTGATCCTGATACAGGTAAAGTCAAGGTAGACAAAACTAATAAAGGAACGGAAACAAAGCAACAGCGCAATGCGGGGAAAACATTATCCAAAAAGGACAAGAAAAAGAAAACTGACAAGAAAAGTAAGAGTAAGTCCAAAAAGAAGGAAGAGGAACCCGCAGTGAAGAAACATGGTGGAGTAGATTACCTCAATGTTGATATTAACGATCCCAATTCCATAAAAAATGTATTGAATCAGATAAATCAAATTAAAAAGGACCACGAAAAGAAATTTAATGAACAGGCACAAAAAGATGAACTTTAGGTAGACTTTATTATAACTTAGGCATTTCGAATGAAAAATAGAGAGAGCTACATGAATGATTCATGTAGAGGGGTAGAGATTTTTTGATTTATTTAATTATTTTACACTCTAATATTTTTAATCTTTTGTGTATTAGAAAAGAATTTTGTAATATATTGCAAAGTAGTAGTAGATTTATGTTGTTCCAAACTAGCACCTATATTTCTATACGGCCACTTTATTTTCACAGTTTTCAATTGATTTTCGTAAAGGTATAATTTTCCTAGCCTGGAATCGAGAGTAGCTCTTTGGAAGGTGCATCCCTGTATCCCCAGAACGTTATTTTACCCAGTAACGCTCTCTGAGAAAGTCTTTTACCAAGCTTTTTTTTTCTTGCGTAGATAAACTAGGTGAACACGAAGTCTTCGGGTGTTTATTTGCATGGCAGGATGATATTTTGCAGTTCTTTTTCTTTATTTTGTTTTCGACTATTTAGTTTAACATAAATAAAATAGTTCCTGGTTTTTTAATTTGGGTTAACACTGGTAATTGCCGTCTCCTTAAGTCCCAAATTTTCAGTAGTGCTGCCATTGTGAAAAAAAACCCCAACAAAATCCCGGTGAGACAGCACAAACAGATATTTTTTTAAGTTTAAGTATTACAAAGACCAAGAATGGATATTTAGTTAATAAAACTATAGTGAACAATTTTTTGATGCACATGAGGCTTGCCATGTCAAAGGTTTCTTTTCAAACGACCAAACGGTTGTTTGAACAGGGATTTGCATGAGGTCGGCTCTTTGATTTAAATAGGCATAGGTTACTATGTGTTTTGTTTCCCTTTCTTAAAACATTTATCGTGTCGAGATTGGGTCACGAACTGGTATGAGTTGAGGCGGACTCGGACCTCGAGNTGACCCCCAGAACGTTATTGTGCCCAGTAACGCTCGCTGATAAAGTCTTTTACCAAGCTTTTTTGTTTCTTGCGTAGATAAACTAGGTGAACACGAAGTCTTCGGGTGTTTATTTGCATGGCAGGATGATATTTTGCAGTTCTTTTTCTTTATTTTGTTTTCGACTATTTAGTTTAACATAAATAAAATAGTTCCTGGTTTTTTAATTTGGGTTAACACTGGTAATTGCCGTCTCCTTAAGTCCCAAATTTTCAGTAGTGCTCCCATTGTGAAAAAAAACCCCAACAAAATCCCGGTGAGACAGCACAAACAGATATTTTTTTAAGTTTAAGTATTACAAAGACCAAGAATGGATATTTAGTTAATAAAACTATAGTGAACAATTTTTTGATGCACATGAGGCTTGCCATGTCAAAGGTTTCTTTTCAAACGACCAAACGGTTGTTTGAACAGGGATTTGCATGAGGTCGGCTCTTTGATTTAAATAGGCATAGGTTACTATGTGTTTTGTTTCCCTTTCTTAAAACATTTATCATGTCGAGATTGGGTCAAGAACTGGTATGAGTTGAGGCGGACTCGGACCTCGAGGTTACATTGATCAGTAGCTAATTCTAATCTTTGCTATTATTGTTATGTAATGATAGTGAGAATCTGGTGTTATAGTTGCGTAAATATCGTCACAAAGTGTAATCAAATTGTTTATTTTTTCTCTAATCGAGTTGTTTCCGGATCCACGTGACTTGACGTGCGTCTATACATACAGAAATGTTTCTAAATATGAATTTTTGGCAGGTTCTGCCTGTCTTATTCTGTCGTCACTAGTTGTCATGAAAGGCCCAACTTCCAGCCACTGTAGTGCTTACATAAGCTGATTCTCGCATTGACGTCAGCCAAAATAACTGTTGCTTTGTAGGAATGAGTAAATTTTTTATCTGTGTGAAACGCATGATTCTTACCCACTTTTAGTGGCTTGATTGTTGGCGGCCGAATCGAGAAGGCTTAAATAAATTTAGATTTGTTTTTAAGCTGTCTTAATTTGTTTTACACTGTAAAGATAGCCCCTCCCCGCTAGACTTTGCGATGACTCTGTTACCCTGCTGGATAGGTGTCCCAGTGCATCCCGCTCCTTCCCGACTTAAAAGTTGTGTTGGGTTTTAGGGAACAAACTAGTGGTCATTGTGCAAAGAGTTACGTGTCAAGGAGTTCTATTCCAGTGCCTTTGAGTTAATTTTTTCAGTTAATCATAGTGACATGTGTGGCGTGGTTAACTTTAAATCGTCTTAATAATATTAAAATAATTTCTGTTATGTTAAAACAAAGGAATCATCAAAAGATGATCCAATTACCCATACTCTTTCCTTGAATTGTCTCCTGTTTCCTCTTCTTGGTCAGAATCTTCTCCATCTTCCTCAGATTCTAATTTCTCACTCACATAAATATCGGCTTCATCTTGAGCCTCACTCAAATCAAAGTGTTTACCAACTAAACTCCCTGCAGCATTTGCCAGTCGTTTTCTCATATCTTTCGGCAGATTCATGCCTTCTAATTTCATCAGTGTCTTCACCAGGCAGTTCAAGCGTGGACGACATCAATTGAGCATGTGCACTGTTCTTCTTTATTGCCATATCCATATACACTGTAATAAGATTGACCAAGAATCTGACACATCAATAGTGCAGCTTCCTGGTAGTCCTCTTTGAGATCCTTGAGACGGAGCAAAGACCGATAAATGCGTGTAATTGTTTGCGAAAAATGGGTATGTCGAGTTGCCTTTATGAGTTCTCCAGGAGTCAGGTGAAATTTTTCTGCAACTTGGATAAACAATCCTAAAGTTGACATACTTACTTACTTATCCTCTTCGAGCAATGGGCGGCTCATAAGGCTTGACAGCATTCTCTGCCATCTCTCTCTGTCTTTGGCTATGTTCCTAACTTCCTTCCATGTTTGTTATCCTAGGTCATTTCTTTCTGATTCCGCACTCCTCCGCCATATTGTTCGTGGGCGTCCTCTCTTTCTTTTTCCCTCTGGTGTCCATGTTAAGGCTACTCTACAGCTATCATTTTGTGGCTTTCTCAGAGCATGTCCAATCCATCTCCATCTCCTACACCTTATAAGCCCTCCTAGTGGATTGGTCTTCGTCCCAAGGTAGAGTTCATTGTTTGTGATTTTTGTGGGCCAGACGATACAGAGAATCCTTTTCAGACATTTTCTCTGAAATATTTCCAATCTGGTGATATCATTTTCATATAATTTCCACATCTCTCCTCCATAGAGTAGCACGGACATTACTTTGCTGCAATACACTCGAATCTTTGTCTTACTACTGTATTGATTTGACTTCCAGAGTGGGTTAAGCATGGCAAACGCATTTCTTGCTAGACTCAGCCTATGTGTGATATCTTCAGTGGATCCTCCTGTTTTGTTTATTATGGCACCGAGGTATGTTAAGGTGTCCACATCTTCAACACTTCTCCCCTTGATCTCGATTAGTCTCAACACCTTGGTCTTGACTGTGTTGATTTTGAGACCGATGTTTTCAACATAGCTTTTCAGTTCCTGTATATGTTGGTGTTTGCTGGATGGAAGGGCGATATCGTCTGCATAGTCTAAGTCTTCAAGCTGGGTGGTAAACTTCCATCTTATTCCTGTTTTCTTTGCCGTTGTTGCTTTCCTCGTTATCCAATCTATAGTAATAATGAAGAGGAAGCCTGACATCACACAGCCTTGTCGAACTCCAGTGTTTACAGAGAGCCACTGATGTCTGCCCGTTGTTAATGACGCAACTACTACTTTCTCTGTACATTTCCTTTATGATCTCTATGAAGAGATCTGGAACTCCATACAACTTTAGAATCTTACAGAGTTTCTCTCTGTCGATGCTATCAAAAGCTTTACGGAAGTCAATAAAGTTAATGTACAGTGATGCTTGCCACTCAATGCACTGTTCGACAATATTTCGAAGTATGAAAATCTGCTCAGCTGTCCCGTGTCCTTTTACCATGCTGCCTGCTCATTTCTCAGTTTTTCATCTGCTCCTTTCCTGATTCTTTCTAAAACGACTCTGCAGAAGACTTTCTCAGGTATGGAGAGCAGAGATATTCCTCTACTATTGTCGCATTTGGTAAGGTCACCTTTCTTTGGTATTTTAGCTATCATTGATTTCTTCCAGTCACTTGGCATATTGATGTTCTCTCTCACTTTTTCGAACATGTGTAGTAATCTCTTGTATGTGATCTTGCTTCCAGCTTTTAACATTTCTCCGCTGATGTTATCTACTCCTGCTGCTTTATTGCTCTTCAACTTTTTTACTGCTATCTTCACTTCCTCTTCTGTGAAGGGCCCTGTGTTGATTTCTTCGATGGTTTCGACATTACCGCTCTCAAACTCATCTTCCTCTACATTTTTGTCACATTCATTCTCAACATTTAATACTTCTTTGAAGTGTTCTTTCCATCTTTGAAGTATCTGACCATCTTCAATGAGTAGCTTACCAGTTTTGTCTCTCACGCCAGTTGCTGATTTCTTTCTCTTGTTGCACAATAGCTTCGTAATCCTGTACAGAGTTCCCATGTCATTGTTTTTTGCTGCATGCTCCGCTTCTTCAGCGAGCCCATTTATCATCTTACGTTTATCTTCTCTGACCTTTTTCTTTACACTCTTGTCCATCTCACTATACTTCTGTTTTTTGATAGCACAAATTCTCTCTGATCTTGCACAGTTTATCTCATTTTTCACTTTCTTCCTTTCGTCTATAGCTTTCCAAGTTTCACTGCTTATCCACTCTTTATGCTCCTTCCTTTTCCTACCCAGGATCTTTTCAGCTGTCTCCGTGTAGATTGTGGTAAAATCTTCCCATTCTTTTTGTATGTTTGCCTCTTCCATGGCTGTTTCCATGCTCTCTTCCACTGCTTCAGACTTGTTTTTCAACTCTACTGTGAATTGCTTTTGGATTTCTTTTTGTTTCATAAGTGCAGGGTTGAATGTTGCCCTTCTGCTGGTGTTCTTGAGCTTGTGTCTTGAAATCCAAAGCTTCACGTTACCGACCACAAGGTTATGGTCAGTTCCAGCATCTGCACCCCTCGTGGCTGGTACATCAGCGAAAGACCTCCTGTATCTGCCATTGATGATGAAGTAATCCATTTGGTTTTTGTCTCTGTTGTTTGGTGAGGTCCATGTGTATTTGCGAATGTTTTTGTGTTTGAAGCATGTGCCTCCTATCACAAGATCGCTTTCTTCACATTACTCAATAAGTCTTCCACCATTCTCATTCAGGACGCCCAAGCCTTCTTTCGCTAAAACTTTCTCATGGTTTTTGTTGTTACGACCCACTTCGGCATTTGCGTCTCCCATAACGATCAGCATGTCATGCTTCGTTGTTTTCTCAATCTCTTTCTGTAGTTGTTCGTAGATTTCCTCCTTCTCCTCTTCATCTGCATCATTGGTAGAGCTGCAGACCTCATGCATGTCGTTCCGAGGTTGGAGGGTTCCCGTAGTCTTTTACCCCCAGCCGCCATATGCGTGTCTTCCCATCTAAGATCATTATCTTCAGGGATTTCACACGTCATAGTAATGTGACCACAGGTAGTTTTGTTTGCTGTCCAGGTTTCCGTAATCGGCGGTTGTTTTACGGTAATAGGGTGATTGGCGCCTTACCCAACCCCCCTTTCTCATCCAGGCTTGGGACCGGCTATGCCAGGGTTAAATTTGACATATTGTACCCATTTAATCTTTGTGCCCCCATTGCTACTGTAAGTGTCTTCTAATGGGGATAGGCTATCCTTTCAAGCATGTCTCCCCCGGGGGAGACAACAGATCTTAAGTCAGTTATGGTCCTTTCTTTGTGACTAGAATCGATTAAGGTCCGACACCCTTGACTAGCTGCAATTGCTGGAAATCGGTCTTCAAAGAATGATTCAAAGTCTTGGGTGCCACATTTAATCAACAATGACGAGGTCAAAAGAACCAAAGACCAGTCTATCTATATCTACTTCTTTATCAGAGTCCTGCATTCCCTTAAAAAACGTTGTGATAACATTTGGGTTCTCTGGCATTCCTTTTGGTTTTCCTCTTCTTCTGCAGCGACCCTGCACCCTAGTTCGGTTAAAACTCTACTAGCGGTTTTTATCAATGTATCTCTCCCTTCCATAAATTCTATGTTGAGCACAATAGTAGCAAGGAATTTCATGCATTTTGCTAGTGATTTGTTTCTTACCCCCAATCCTTGACAAACTGTATCTACGGTACGTTTCCCTAGTCCCATTCTCGGTAATACAAAATGTTGCTCCTGGAATACGAACTCTGCAGAGCTTCCGAGGATCTCCCCCACTAAGTCATCTTGTAAGGATCCTGCCATTTCTTTCCAAGTTGGTTTTGAATTGTGTAGCCATTGTGGTGAAGAAGTTGATTCTGTAAACCTGTCACTTAACTCTTGGTTGACTGTTGTAGCTTGAAAACTTCTTGTGCTGGTTGTTGAAAGTTAAATTCTTCATTCCCAATTTAATTCGACTCTCCTTCAATGGCTTCGATTAATATTATTAAATTCTTTTTGATGCGACAAAAATTGATGCACGCACCCGGGGTTAGTATCCAGTCGAGTCTGAATTCCATAAATTTCTTTCAAGTTCACCGAGACACCGGGGTTACAATTTTTTTTAAACGGCACACAGTTCTGGCACTTTTATGGAAACCAGTAGCTTGAATGCAAGACATGGTCTTTAAACTTGCGTGCGTTGCCATTTTTATACCCGATCACTTGACTGCCTTTTCAAGTAGTTACTCGTATATGCTTAGGATTAATTTTTACCAATGACAACGATTGTTCAATGAACGACTTCTAGAATTGTGATTAGAATGGATCGCATTTACCTGAATAATATAGGAGCTTATAAAGACGCATATCTGCAGCATTTGTAACAAAACGTCCAGTTGTTAACAATGTATTTTTTAAAGTTTATGAATTGTACATGAGCGTGAGCTGATTTTGATTGCTCTCCGTCGTCATTTTGTCTGCAGTTCAAAGCAATTGTACCATTTTGAAACTGGTTTGAAACTCCAAAATTGTTATTAATACATCGCTTAAGTTGACAATATTCTTTATCAGGTACGAAAAAAAAGAAGCTCAAAAAGAAGAAATGCTTGGGCATCACTGCACAGGCATGGTAGGCATAGGGTATGGTAGGGCTTGAGCAGGGGTGAAGGTAACTCTGAAAAACCTTAACGCCATGACAAGGGCAGTGTTTTACAAAATTCTACAGAAGCAAAAATAATCTATGATAGGTCCTTCAGGGAATTGAAAAAAAACAACCTGAAAACCTGACCAATTCAATACCATTTACTATTTCTTGTTCAGCTGCACTTGCAGTAAATTCTGTTAAAAAACGTGGATTTTCTTAAGTACACAAGGTTGCGAATGTTCCTATGCCCGCTGATAAAATACTTGATATTTTATTCCCGTAGTAAAACTTTGGCCTCAATGTTAGACTTTTTTGTTGGGCGAAACAAAAGCAAATACTTATTTAAATGAACAGAAACTGAAGTACATTCTGTTACTCTGCAAATTGATACATTGTCTACTTGTCAAGTTACGCAAATCTTATCCCAAAATAACCTTTAAAAGTTTGGGTTGTTTATCAGAAAGGAAGTGGTACTGAATTGATTGAAGTAATAATGATCATCTTTCTTTAAATGACGATATTTAGCGCGCAACGTCTTTGTTACTAAAGTCCGTGATTCTAAGAACAAATCGCTGATTCACTGCTATTTCAGTCATCTTAAGACATAAATGAGCTGCAGTGATCGTTTTTTTTACCTCTGTTGCTTTGGCGGTCTGGAAGTCGCGACATAAACAAACTAAAATAAAATTAACCTTATGCAAATCGTAAAAGTGGTAATGTTATTGGTAATAAGCTGACTGGAGCTTTGGAAGGATTCCTATGGCAGGTTCAACCTTTATGTTCAATACTTACGCATTTTATCTGATGCACAAATGAACTTTAAAGATATAAAGAATTTAACTTTATTTTCCTGGAAAGATGTATATGTTATCATTTACAAACAATATATTTGCGAAGTTTATTTCACCAAAACTAATTAATGTATATAAAACAAATTTTGTGTTGTTATTGGTAGTTTGAATCATATATACCTCTACTGCAAATCTGACATTTTCCCACAAAATGCCAAAAAAATCTAAGTGACACCCAGTAGCAATGACCTGATAAAAACTGCCGTGTACGTAGGACCCGAATGTTTGTTATAAAAGAAACAAATATGTACTACACTGTAATTTGTACTATTATTGTTTTGCTTTTCTCCCTAACTTTTTAAGATTCTAGCCCCATTCGCTGGTCTTGAAGTAAACACTGTAGCCTTGTTGTCGTAGCCAACCTACGATGCAAAAAAAATGCATGTTCATAAGTTTGGTTTATTATAAATAAAAAACTCAAGCTTTCGACACACAACCAAGGCATCTGAAATAAATCATATAACAGTTTTTACAAAGATCATGGATATTTTGGAACTGACTAAAGTATTGCAACTGTCCTTTAAATTTAAATGTAAGATAAAAATTCGTATAGAATGTCTTTACAAAGATAAGAAAAAGTTAACTAAAAAAAGAAAATTATTAATTTTAGTTATAAATTACATTCAAAGTAATTTGTAATTTACACAAAACCTCCAACAAATTCACATTTGAAGTTTTTTATCGATGCCCTGTATTTGTATTGGGTAATTCTTCAGCGGATTTTACTGACATCAGAAAAATGACCCTTTGATAGAACTCGTTTCTTATTTTCATATTGTTTAAAAGAATGGTACAGAAGCCAAGTTTACCCAATGGTGAAGCTACCCATTAGTTTAAATTTAACATTTTCCAAGTTGTCCTATTTGTTTACAGTATGGAGAAAAACATCATTGAAGTTTTGGTCAGCTGTGATGGAACCCATGATGGAACAAAACTGCTTCTTGAAGTACCACTTACTAGTACTGAAGGCTGTTTAGAAGTTATTGTGTATCTTTCTTTTTAACGCCTGTTTTTTTTATTCAGACCTGCTTGGCTTTGTGGTTGTCTAACAGAAATAGAACCTTTTAAAAGAAACCTATGTTATTTTTTATCGATTGTCTACAACAATACAACTTTCAATATTAATATCAAGACCTTTACAGATAAAGATAATCAAGTTTTATGTGTTACATTTTATTGAATCCGAATTCCAGCGAACTGTGAGTATGACTATGTTATATTAAAACTAAATGGCACATATCAGCAGTCACTGGCAGGTCTTAAAGAAAATACAAATAAAAAATTGAAAACATTGGTCTGTTCATATTATGTTCAACCCCTTTGTCGTTTTAGGAGACCAGTATCGACAATAAATATTAGCACCTTAAAAAATGATAGCTGCTGGTAAGTTCTTGTTGTTTAAATGGGGATAAGAAAAACGGAAGATATTTTATATTGCTTGGCGTTGGCGTTCCTCTACCAGTTTCTTTGATTTATCAGATGAAACGAGTACCAAATTACGAGCAGTTATATTTAGAGGCAACAAAGCTAACTCACTGAAGAAAGCTTGGCAATGCTGATGAAATATTTTACTTTTGAAAATGTGTATGCCCTTCCTTTATGACTACTATTTAGTTACGTGAAGAAAGTTTAAAATGAAAGGATAAATTACGGTTGATACAGTAGTGCAGAAATGAAGATGGTTTTCAAGGGATACCACTTATGTCTGAAAAAAACCAGTAGCATTCTTTATGCACAGCTATGATTGAGCAGTAACAAGCTTTTTCATAATGCCCAGAAATGCTTAAATACTATGGTTTATTCACTTTAACACCTGCAGATTGTTCCCACCAGGAAAACGTTTCAGTAAACTACTGACTAGAATGAGGGTGATAAGTGGTAGACTGGCATTCTCTTTTCGTACACGACCTTCACGATTGCGATACCATTTGGTGCCAAGCACTGACACTGGCGAAAGATAGAAGAAAATGGAAGAATCAGGTGGCCTGTTACCGTCAGGAGATACAAGAAAGCAAGTAATGGTAAGAACAACCGTAGTAGAGGATATTATTTTTTATTTATGATACAGCAAAACAACGACGGATGTGTGTACAACCACTCATTATATCTAATTAAATCTAGTTATTGTTTTCTAGGTGTAAGAAAGGTCATAACACCAGTTTAAATGAAATCTGGCATGAAATCCTGTTGGAGCTCTTATTGTGGAATGCCTATTTTTTTAAACAAATGTCATTATTCCAAAATTCACATATCCTTTACTGTAGATATGCATTCCAAATTTAATGCTACTGCAAATATAATCCACACTAACAACAACATGACACACAGTAACCCCAGTCTACTCGACGTTTTATATTGAAAAATATACTAAATGACATTCTTGTGAGATCTTCTACTTTGCACAAGGCATATTTCAACATTCGATAGATCTGAATCATGCCAAAGTCAAACTATTCTTAAATTGCAATAATGAGTATATCGGATATTACTGTAAACCCGAAAAACAAAATGAATGCAAGAAACTGTGGCAGATTTTGTATTACAACATAATGGTGTATCACGTAAAGATTAACCACCACAGATTCCACATAAAATCGCAGTTACTATCTTTTTAATAATTTCTAAGATAATGATATTGAAAGAGAGTGGTATCTATCTGCGGTGGTAAAAGGGCTTTCTTGCCTCTCTCGTCAAAAAGAACAGGACCCCCTCGTTGACTTATTAACTGCTTTCGGTAAATTCATATTTGTATGCCCTGGAAGGGTCAGGGCTACGGTAACTGCTAGCGCGTTCTGAGCTGTCCGTAGCAAAAGCATTCAGGGTTCTACTGAAAACAACATAGCGGTCATAAAATCAGTGTTCAAACAGTTTCACCAAATCTTTGCTTGGACTAAAAATAAATATTACTTTATGTCATTAATGTAAAGTTTTATTGAAATAAGGAAGCTCATACCAGTTTCTGAACATCTACAAGTTTCTACCCGACGTAAATTGTATGGTGTATTCGAGAAGGTTGGAATGAACTTTCACGAGGTAGTTTTAAAACTTCTGTTGACTATCACTGTTAATGAAATAAAGATGACCAGGCACTTTGTTTCGGCAAATTGTAACACTGCTGAAGGAAACGTCATGCGAAATGAAGGTTAAGTCTGCTCCAACGATAGTATAGTTAACCAATATCTATCATAGTCCGAAGGAAGACGGTTTGTATCAGTCCACACAAGCCAATGCGAAAAATGTATTGTCTTGCTGATGGTGAATTAAACAAACAAGTACTTAGGGCAAGATATTTCCTACAAAAGCAGTGTTGCAAAAAGGCCTACTCGTCGACAAACGGTATTTTCAAATGAAAAAAACCCTATGCTTCTCTAAATTTTTCTGTGCTTTGACATTGTTATCATACACTTGTTTTTATGGTATTGGTAGTATGTTATACTTAGCACTTAACAATCATCCAGCGCTGGTGATTTTCTGTGAACTCAGTTGGGCTATCCAGTTCAAAGCTGTACAAAAGGTTTTGTGAAGAATGATTAGGTTTAAAAGTCCAGACTGCAATGTTCATAGTCTTCTCTTGACTTGCTTGACTTTGGCCTTTTCACTGCGGCATGGAGCATAGGCCGTTCACATGCCTTTACATTTCTGTCTGTCCTTGGCGTCCGGCACGATGTTGTGTCAACTACGCTTACTTCCCCTTATCTCCTGTTCTAGGCTTCTGTCCCAAGTGGTACGGTGTCTTTCTCTCTTCCTCTTGGCTCCAGGGTCCCTGGGCTCCAGGGCTTCAGGGCCCCACTGCAAGGCTTGCCGGGTAATTTTGCTCTCGTCTTTCCGCAGAGGGTGCCTGATCCAGGTCCATTTCCTTTTCCTGATCTGCTGCGGAGGAGGAAGCAGACCTGTGCATTCCCATACGTCACAGTTGTTGATATGGTTTTGCCAATACATCTTGATGATTCTACGCAGGCATTTGTTAATGAAGGTCTGGGCTTGTCTCCCTTAAGTTTCTGATATGTGCCAAGTCTCAGCCCCATAAAACAACACACTGGCTTCACATTGAAGTTGAAGATCCGGAGCTTGGTGTTGATAGCTATCTTTGCTGACCTCCACATTTTATTAAGGACACTGATTGTTGTCCTCGCTTTGGGTATTCTTGCCTTGATGTCTCTTTGGGCCCTACGTTTGTCATCAATAATACTCCCCCAGATAAGTGAATGGCTTCCTCTATCTCTCCCTACTCCAACCTAATATCCTGGTAATATTTGCTTATTCTAAGTCCTATCTTTGATGCAGTGGCTTCCGGGGTTGAGGTTTTGTCTTGCATCTGTTTCTGAGTGTGTGATAGGCGAGTAAAGTTCTCCCACTAGATCATCTAAATGGTGCCAACGTGTCCACACGATGTTATTTCTCTTGTCCACACGATGTTATTTCTCTTGTCTCTTGTTGACTCCTTTATCATCCGATCAATAACCAACTAAAAAAGGAATGCAGAACGTGGACATCAACGCGTATCTCCCCTACGTATGTTGAACGTGACTCTCGTTGCAGAACTTGGCATGTCATGTCTTCTTTGATGTTTTTTATGATAATGTATTTTGTAGGAATCCCATAGTGCCTCCATAAAGACTACCTTTCTGAGCTGTCTAAGACATCTAAAACGTTTAATAAGTTTATGTGTGGTGAACTGTTCCACTCGAGTGACTGTGCTTTGATGGTTATCTGTCATCTGTCAATGCCAGACTTTCCTGGGATCCCCTGACTACTCATCACAAGAAGACCAAAACTGATTTTGTTCTATTAAATAGAATCCTGTTAAAAACCTTCCCGGAAATCCAAAACAGCATTATTCCTCTGTGGTTTCTTCTTCTTCCCACTGGTGTTTAAATGTGGACACAACATGTCTGCTGCGATTTCAAGATCTGCTTTCAGGGCCTCTGCTTTCAGAACCTCTGCTTTCAGAATCTCTGCTGGAATTCCGTCAGGTCCGAGTGACACGTTCTTTTTTAGTGACCTGATGGGCATTTCGATCCCTTCAATAGTGGGTCTCGTCCTTTGGGGCAATATCTGCTCTCTCCGCTGGGGGTTGTCTATCAAAAAGTTCACTGAAGTGATACCACCACTATTATGCCTGTCCCTTTAAAGCTCCTATGATGACTTTTTTTTCTTTTATTGGTTTCTCTGGGAGCCTAGTTCTGCCAAAGAGGATTCTAGTGTTATAGTATAGCTCCCTCGTATTCCTGCTCGGGTGGCTAGACTTACAGTGGAACTGCTACTGTATTTCCTGACCTCTGCTTGATTTCCTGCTGTTTCTCTCTGTACTCCTGCTGACAACTTGTCTTGGGACCCATTGTCCTTGCATTGTTCAGGACACCCTATCCCCGCTTCTCCATCTTATCCAGGGTTCCCTGTGTTATCCACGACCTGTGCTGTCTCTTTCGTCTTCCCAGTTCCTTCTAACATGCTGTTTTCCAAATCTCCTTGACCTTCTCTCATCGTTTCTCTATGGTCTATTCAGTGTTACTCACCAGCAGAACCTCAAACCTGTTTCTCAGCATCGCCCGGTACTGTTTTACACATTTCTGGCATTTTAGCTTCTCTTTAGAGTATTTGACTCTTGTGAAGGAGTTTGTAACTCTCTTTGGTTTTAGCTAAAGTTTGCCAACTAACAGGTGATGATCTGATGCTGCATCTGCTCCTCTACTTTTTCGGACATCAAGGAGAGATCTCTTGTGCTTGGCTCCAATATTGGTGTGGGCAATCTGGTTTTCCGTATTCCTGTTAAGTGACAAACAGGTTATCTTGTGAGCATCCTTATGTGAAAAGACGGACCCGCCAAAAACCCGAATGGTTTCCGAACAAACGTCTACCAACAGCTGCCCGTTCTAGCTCATAGTACCCAGTTCATGTCTTCCCATGGCTGCTGTGTATCCCTGCTTGTCCTGTCCGGTATTTCTCTTGACATCTCCCATATGGATGACCATATTCTTCTCATGTCTACCTTCGAATACTGTCTGGAGCCGTTCATAAAATTCCTCCTCGACCTCCTCTACTGGCTCGTTTGTTGGAGCACATTAGGGTGGTTAAAGTGCTTTTCTTGTTAGCTGTCCTGAACTTGGCAATCATCATTCTTGAGCTGATTGGCTCCCATCCCATGAGGGTTAGTGTTGCTTTCCTTGACAGCTTAATTCCACTTCCCTTTGCGTATGACATGCCCTCTCCCTCAAGACCTGAATAGATTACGGTTTCCCCTGTGTACAGTCTGGTCTCACCCGAATTTTTCCACGTTATCTCACATAGGCACAGTATTTGCAAATTATAGCTTTTCATTTTCAAAGCCACATTTGCACTCCTCCCTCCTTCAAACATAATTAGTACATTCCATGTGGCCAGTCTAAGCGGCTTCCTTGTCGATAGAGATTCTACCTGCTAGCGTTCCGAAGGCTTTGACTAACTGACTTGAAAATACCCCCAAAAGAGTTTGCTCCTCGACTCCGGTTGCCAGTTATCATTTTCATTGTTTACGTTCCTGTAAACAGTTTAATCCATTGATGAATGATTAGCCTTCCAGCTTCACCACTGCCCGGCTGGCCAGCATTACATGTTTCCACCTCCCACGACGAGGACGTAGCGTTGGGCTTTGTGAGGCATGGTTTGCTAATAGCTAACAATATTTGTTATTAAGGTATTCTTGCTTCTATTTGAAGACAATTCAAACTTGCGCCGTTGGATCTCAAATAAGAACGTCTTATTCACAGCCTATTAAACTGCAATCAGATCAAACTGCAGCTATTTCATTATCTTTAATCTGTTTCCAGCTGGTTTGAAACTTACTTCACTACAAAACATTAGTTTTAACTGATATCCCATGCTCCAAAAATTAATAGTCATCCTTCTCGCAACCATAAAAACTTAAATAGAACAAAAAGAATGACAGGATACTATTTCGGGGCAGCTCTAGGTTCAGGGATCTTTTCATTTCAGCCGTCCTGTGGTATCTCCTTACATGACATAAAAAATAACTCTGTTTAACTTTCTCGGGGATCATCTCGGGACGTATTGTAATAAACTCTATGAAATTCTGAGCTGAATTCTAAAAGTTAAGCTTGCGAATTGTCGTCATTGTGATCGACAAATTAAAGTAGCAACGGGGATAACTACAGGAATGAAAATGGCAATGTCAAAAACAGTGGTAATTGAGACTGCGGTGATAACCATCAAACCAAAATTTTCAAATAAACGTACCTGAATGTGATTAATTACTTTCTCTACAGCATTTTTATCAACAAGAGAAACCGTGCAACCACCAAATCCTCCACCCGTCATTCTGGACCCAAAAACACCTTTGACTTCTGTTGCAAGCTTTACTAAAAGATCTAACTCGGCGCAGCTTACTTCATAATCATCTCTAGATGCAAAAAGGATACCAGAAAAACTACAGTGATGAATAATTATTTCCAATAGAATTTTCAAAGAAGAATAAAAGTAAGGTTAATTGTACTTATCGCGTATAACGTTGATTGTGACGTCAAAATTGCTAAAAAATTATCTTTACGGTTCAAACGACTTTTGTGACACTGAGTGTTGATGCGATGATACTTGTAATAGATAAGGACATTCACAATTATTCTAAATAAATAATAAACTGATACCTATGATTGGAAAAACTGAAATGAATATACCCTCTTCCGTGGAAAGTCGCAAATATATGCCCTCTATTGCAAAGTTCCCTGCCCAAACAGGCCCCTTCACTATGCAACTTTAACTTCAATAACTTCAATTGCAGTGAAAAGGTGTATTAAAGCTTGAACCAGATTTCTTTCAACCTTTACAAAGAGAAATATACAAATCACAAAGTTTCGACCGGCTAGGACTTGTTCTGCAATTAGATGGAGAAAGAAGTAAACACCGCTGTACATCCGTCCACTCCTGTCAAACAACCAATAAAATCTATAACATAAAAAATACACGACAATTCAGAACTTGCAGTGGAATGAAGAACGTATGTCATATGAAGGGTGGGGGCATTCTCAATGAATGAATGTATGAATGTATGTATGTATGTATGTATGTATGTATGTATGTATGTATGTATGTATGTATGTATATATGTATGTATGTATCTATGTATGTATGTATACATGTATGTATGTGAACGTATTTATACCAAAGACTGAAAGTAGCTTTAATTTGTGCCTATGCCCAAAAACAGTAATGATTAATTAATTGTAACTAATACACCTAAAACGCAACGTCATTTTTAATGTTACCTGAGTGAATTGTGGCTTTCGATCATTAGACGTCCAAAAACCTCATAGTTTTCTTTTTTTAATTCTTCTGCTGCTTTTACTGTTCTTTCTATCTCGGAAACAACATGCCTTGCTCTTTTGAAAACTACATCCGACAATAAATGTTTTTTCTCTGCAGTGAANAAATAACTGTCGAAAACGAAAAATTATCTCCTGTTAGATAAATGGATTAGTGTTTCTTGCGAAGGAAAAGTGCAAAGAATGGAATAAAAACGAAAAGATTTTGTGAGCCTTGATTACAAAATGATGGTTAAATTTTGTGTCTTGAATGTTTTCTTTAATACCTTTGACTCCTTTTTCACTGATTATCATAAAAAATAGTGTCTTGAAAATTCTCGACTTTATAGGCTTAGCAGAAGCAAAAGATATGGCAGACTTTACTATGACATGCGTCATAAGCTTTTTCTACGCAGGTAAGCTCATAAAAAGCTTACGACTCAGGTCATGATAAAGCTCCTATACCAAAGACTGAAAGTAGCTTTAATTTGTGCCTATGCCCAAAAACAGTAATGATTAATTAATTGTAACTAATACACCTAAAACGCAACGTCATTTTTAATGTTACCTGAGTGAATTGTGGCTTTCGATCATTAGACGTCCAAAAACCTCATAGTTTTCTTTTTTTAATTCTTCTGCTGCTTTTACTGTTCTTTCTATCTCGGAAACAACATGCCTTGCTCTTTTGAAAACTACATCCGACAATAAATGTTTTTTCTCTGCAGTGAAAATAGAAGATTACGGAAAAGTTGAGATCAAAACTAACGAAAGTGAAACCTTGCATTATTATACAACTTCTAAGGAGCAGTTAATCCATTCATTAAAACCCAACAATTTACCGTAATCTGGAGAAAGTAGTATCACAATGTAAATGAGTGTGTTTTTGTTGTCTTATACGATAACTACATACACTCCAGGAACTGATGCCTTGTTGCGGATTTTCATACAAATATATTAATAAGTTAGAAAAAAAAGGCCTTATTTACTTAAAATAACAAATACATACATATACGTATGTATGTATGTATGTATGTATGTATGTATGTATGTATGTATGTATGTATGTATGTATGTATGTGGTGCTCAAGGACTGGTGTGGACATCTGTTAAAAGCACATAAATGTCTTAGCGGAATACAGAGCTTCTCCCATTCAAATCAATCCCATGTGCACGTCGTGAGCACTGCTTCGCTAACTCTGGTGGTCAGCGAGTGTTCAGCACCATAAACCTGAACCTCCACTGCCTTGTGGATTAGGCTTTTTAACCAAAGGCTTAGGGTGAGGTACCCTGAAAGAAACCTCCAGAGGAGCTTAGGATCAGTCAGCCGAGGCACGCATGACCCACCGACGTGTGGAGTATGCTCTGGTGCCCAGCAATCTAAGTCCCAACCATAGGTCAAATGGCATAGGGGGTAGAATGGGCTCCTGTAAACCGTGGTGAAAGTAGCGCTTCTAGGAGACGCCACCTTTGATATCAAAGGGAAGGAAGCTGTAATGTAACAATTTCAGATAGTATCTCTCCTAGGTATGTACTGTTCTAGCAAGTTGATTCCATTTCGGCTTCTTTGTTGTGGCGGGGAGAGGTAGGAACTCCATAATACTAAAACTTGCAAACAAAGCAGTTTGTTGGCCATCTTGCTATCGCCTGTGGCCCGCTATATGGCTGGTGAGTCTTAAAGAGTGATACAGGTGTTGTACAAGCCTATGTCACTTAAATCCCCTGATTTAAGTGACAATCAATGTCTCTTGACTTGTTATTGACATTGTCATTCTATTTACTGAAAGTTATATGGCGATGGACAAGTGGTGATGTATGCAGATTTAACAAATTTGAAGCTCACAGCCACAAATCTTCACATAGGCGACAGGAATCTTATCTTAACATCGTTGTTGTATCTTACTGTGACAGGGGCATACTCCGGTGGAAGTTCGTGTGACTCAGCAGGCCTTTTTAGGGATAGCACTGCTTACCTTAATTCTTGGGAAGGTGCTAGAAAAGGTGGATCAAACATTGCCTGTCACATCAACATTGGTTAGCAGCCTGCGGCTAACAGTGGTTCATTTTAGCAGGACGACAAAATATGGAAAAAACACTAAAACATTTGCAAAAGATCGAGTGGAACTAAGTGTTTGCTGCTGGTATGTAAAGACGTTATTGGGCAAAAAAGTATCTAATCGACCAGAAAGAAGAGCCCTTGTAACGAAAGAATTTCAAAGACTGAACATTGATATAGCAGCTCTGTCAGAGACACGTCTCCCTGGTGAAGATCAGCTAACTGAAACTGCATTTGGTTTCATACTTTTCTGGGTTGGCAAGCAGAAAGGTGAACGTCGTGATGGGGGTGTAGGTTTTGCAGTCAGAACAACCTTATTAGAACGTGTAGAGTGCCCCTGCCGCATTTCTGACCGTATAATGAAATTTCGAATTCCTCTCACTTGTGGTAGACATGCAACCTTTTTCTCAGTTTATGCTCCAACAATGCAAGCTAGTGAAGAAGCCATTATCACCTTTTATGAGGATCTGCGTAATGCTGTCAGTTTTATTCCAGCTGATGAGAAACTTGTTATTCTGGGTGATTTCAATGCTCGAGTCGGTAGTGATTTTGAAACTTGGGGATGCCCTTGGTCGCCATAGTATTGGCAAAATGAATTCAAATGGCTTGAAGCTACTTCACTTCTGTTCCGAGCTCAATTTGGTCATAGGCAATACACTTTTTCACAAGAAAGTTAGACACAAGGCTACGTAGACTCACCCAAGATCTAAACATGGCCATATGATCGACTTTATTATCACCAGGAGGCGTGACCGTTGTGATGTGTGTAACGTACGTGTGATGAGGAGTGCGGAATGTGACAGTGATCATAAAATGGTTCGCGGGAAGTTTAAAGTGTATATCCGTAAAAAAGTTCGGATAAATGGGGTGAAATTTCCAAAGCGCATCGACGTTGCCCAACTGAAAGACCTGGATGTGTGCAAAACATTGAAAGACAAATTTGATGAGATTGAATTTGATGGAACGTGGGAGAAATTTAAGAACCAAGTGTACTCAGTGGGAGCAAAATTTCTTGGGTATAGAAAAAAGAAGCACAAGGACTGGTTTGATGAAAATGCCCACAAAGTCAAGCAGCTACTAGAAAGTAAAAGAAAGATGTATGAAACGGTCCTTAAAGATACCAACTTAGTTCATCCTGAATCAGAGACGGCCTTCAAAGAACACAAAGCAATTTTGCAACGCGACCTCATAAGAATGAATGGTGGTCACAGATTTCTTCAGAAATTCAAAGTGCATATGACGCTAAGGACTTTAAGTCAAAAGTCTGTCATAGTCTAATCAGAGAACTTCTTTATGCTGATGACGCTGACTTTCTTGCTTGTTCTGCTGAAAGCATGTAGTTCATTATGGATCGTTTTTCCGCCTCATGCACTGTGTTTGGTCTTAAAATCAGCCTGAAGAAGACAAAAGTCATGTACACACCAGCACCTAGTGAGCCATATATTGTACCAGATATCCGTATCTATGGCAGTTCATTAGGTGTGTCAGACACTTTTGTGTATCTTGGTAGCACCCTGTCAAGAGATGGTTCCCATGATGCAGAAATACACCAGAGGTCACAGAAAGCCTCTGTTGCCTTTGGAATGCTTGAAAAATGAGTTTGGACAGATTGCGGCATCACCTTCAAAACCAAGCTCTGTGTGTACAAGGCTTGTGTTTTGACAACTCTTTTGTATTCTTGTGAGGCATGGACCGTACATCGAAGACATCTCAGACTACTTGAATACTTTCATCAGAAATGTTTGAGACGCATACTCAATATCAAGTGGCAAAGCCAAACACCAGATAGTGAAGTTCTTGTCAGAACAGGAAACACAAGTATCGAGTCAATGATAATCGCCAATAATCTGCGCTGGGCAGGCCATGTGGTTCGTATGGAGGACGATAGACTCCCTAAGCAACTGTTTTATGGGCAACTCCAGACTGGAAAGCGACTACAGCACAAACCCAGAAGAAGGTACAAAGACTGTATCAAAGAAAACCTGAAGAAACTAGGAATAGACCTTAAAAACTGGGAGAGGCTAGCCTTGGAAAGAGCGACTTGGAGAAGGCACGTGAAGACAGGTTGTGCATTGTTTGAAAATAGTCGCCTGGAACATGAACGGTTAAAACGTAGATTGCATAAAGGCTGTGAGAACAATCTCGATGAAGGCACAAAGAGCTGGAAGTGTGACAAATGTGATCGTATTCTTCTTTCAAAAGTTGGTTTTGCCAATCATTTAAAGTCCCATAAATCGCACTACTATGACCTTATGCGTATTACTATTACATTGTGCGTAAAGGAAAAAACGCTATATCATTTTTAAAATTTTTAATTAATTTTTTATAACGCCGGAAAAACCAGCAAAATAAGAGCTAGGAAAAAATATCAAAGAATGCGAAGAGAAACTGATAACACCATGCCCCCACTTAGCATACTCATTTAATGCTGTGATGAGTAATTCAAAATCCTGTTCATCCCTATATAGGGACTGATACAAAGCCCTTCAGCCATTAACAATAACAGTGAACAGAAGGTTTTACTTTTATTTATTCCTTTTATTTTATCTACAGCCAACAGGAAAAAAGTAAGGCTACTTTATCTGCACAACCGCAGTGGAAACCTGGGCAAAAGTAGTTCTGTACTAATTTCTCGTCAGGCATTACATACCCACGTTACTAATTAAAAGATTTTTACCCCTATTCCAAAAAACATAAACGTTATACCATTTAGTTCCGCCATAGAAACGTCCCTCAAGCTCTGCTTTCCCAGCACCGCAGCTGCCTCTTCACATTGCTTTCTTCTAGTCGGATACTCACTGCCTGTCAATTCATGAGCAACATTGGAATTGGTGATTAAAACAACTACATTTGGATTAAGCAATGGCACTTGCTCCGTCTCTGTAGTCCTGTGGTTAAGAAAATAAGTACAGCAAAAAATGACTCTTCAGGTATTACTATTTCTTTACTGATTATAGAAAAACAAAAGAACATCAAAACAAGTACGTATAACAAGCGCAAAGCTGGTGTCAAACCCTAATCTAAATAAAACATAATAAATCATACACTCAGGCAACTAGTGTTAACTTCTCGAAATAAAAATTGAATGGCGAACGTGGGATAAAAAATTAACCCAATGTTTCCTTGATATTATGATATTATATTATGATGTTTCCATCATAATAGTCATAAATTACACTTCATGCTCCAGGCCATAACAAAGATTCAGGCAAAAAATCATGTCCAAGCAGATTGTTTAGATTTTTCAAACACGCCTCAGAGACACAGCTTGAACAACTACTTGATCAATATTATTTCTTATGCTAAAAGAACTGCGCATAAAAAACAAACTGCATTTTTCCTTTTTTAAGGGCTAAAGTAAAGCAGAAGCAGTAGTCCTGGTCGCCCTAATACCAAATGGTAACCTTGGTAGTATGTACCTGGAAATAGTGCTAGTAGTAATAGTAATAGTAATAGTAGTACTAGTAGTAGCAATAGTAGTAGTAGTAATAGTAGTAGTAGTAGTAGTAGTAGTAGTAGTAGTAGTAGTAGTAGTAGTAGTAGTGTAGTAGTAGTCGTCGTAGTAGTAGTAGTGGTAGCAGTAGCAGTAGTGGTAGCAGTAGTAGTAGTAGTAGTAGTAGTAGTAGGGGTAGTAGTAGTAGGAGTAGTAGTAGTAGTAGTAGTAGTAGTAGTGTAGTAGTAGTCGTAGCAGTAGTAATAGTAGTAGCAGTAGTAGTAGTAGTAGAGTAGTAGTAGTAGTAGCAGTAGTGGTAGTGGTAGTGGTAGTAGTAGTAGTGGTAGTGGTAGTGGTAGTAGTCGTAGCAGTAGTGGTAGCAGTAGTAGNAGTAGTAGTAGTAGTTGTTGTTGTAGTGGTAGTAGTAGTGGTAGTAGTAGTTGTAGTAGTAGGAGTAGTAGTAGTAGTAGTAGTAGTAGTAGTAGTAGTAGTAGTAGTAGTAGTAGTAACAGTAGTAGTAAAAGTAGTAGTAGTACTAGTACTAGTAGTAATAGTAGTAGTAGCAGTTGTAGTAGCAGTAGTAGTAAGAATAGTAATAATAGTAATAGTAGTAGTGGTAGTAGTAGTAGTAGTAGTAGTAGTAGTAGTAGTAGTAGTAGTAGTAGTAGTAGTAGTAGTAGAAGTAGTAGTGGTAGAAGAAGATGAAGAAGAAAAGAATGAGAAAGGGATAAGACAAAGCAGTGGCTTGTGTTGGTTGCATTGGTAGAAGTAATTAGAGACTTTTACCACAAAAATGTGAAGGTTAATAAAAAATTGAAGTCCTGGAAATTGCTAGTGAACTGGTTGCCCTCCTGGAAAATAAACAAAGAACCATATCTTTATCCATGTTTATACCAGTGTTGCATTTACTCTAAGTATATTATTAAAAGAATAAACTCCTTGGTTGTTCTCTTACTTTCAGCATCATTGTGATAACTAACTTCTCTGCCAAAACAAACTTTAGTGTTACAAATGGGAGTGAGTTAGTGCCAAATTGACTTCATGCGCTTTTACAAATAACCAATGGCAAATTATGCCCACAAAATTTTTTTTTTAAATTTCAAATTACTATGCACAAAACAGCAATTCACAGATTAAATTAAAGTCAAATAAAACTCTAATAAAAGACTGTGCCTCAAACATTTCATATGCTTCAATATCAACTCGGCTAAAAAGTTTAACCATGTACTTTATTATCTACATTACACTAAAAGCCTAGTAGTGAGTGGTAGTCATGGTACTTGCTGTCACAACAGTACTTAGTAAGTGATTTAGTAGAAGTAGAAGTAAGAGGAGAAGAGGACAGAAGTGATGGAGAAGGTGAAGGAGCATAAGTGGCAGGTGGTGAGTGAGATGAAGTAAGAGAAAACTGGAAAGGAAGAGAAAGTGGTGGACATTGGTAAAAAATGGGAGGAAAGAAAATGTTGAGGGAAAAGATGGTGAAAAAGGAGATAAAAGAGAAGATAGAGGAGAGGTTGGTGAAGAAGTAGGAGGATGAGTGCAAGAAAGCGTGACTGAGGTGACTAGAAGCAGAAACAGAAAAGGTAATAGTAATAATTGTTGCAGTAATTCAAAACAATTGCAGATACCTTTAACATACTTTTATTGTGAATACATTTAGAGAAAAAGTACCTGCAATCAAGAAGAAGTGCATTAGATTCCTTTGCCATTGTTGATATAAACTGGTCCATTATACCACAAGGCATCCCTGCAAAATCATGTTCAGCTTTTTGACAGGCTAATGCTCCAACTTTTGGACCAAATTCCTTTCCATTAAGTGCTTCTAGAAACTTAAACATCCCCACTTCTAATGCAGCTGAGCTTGAGAGTCCCCCACCAAGAGGTACTGAGGAGGAAATAGCGATGTTGAATGCCTTGGTTGCACATTTTTCTGAGAACTTGGCTACCACTCCTTTAACATAATTTGCCCATTTTGGCAAACCAGGGCTGAGCAAATCTGAATTTTTTAAAAAATTAATAGATTTTGGCTCATCGGCTTCCGTTGCACCTGTAACAGCTTTACAATTATTACCTTCAACTGCCGATCCAACAACGATGGTGTAGCGTTCAATTCCCTAAAATGATAAATTGGCCAGCAAATGGATTAAACAATATCAAACCAGTAAAATGTTAAAGCTAAGCAGGCAGCAGGGAAATCATATTAAAAATAATGTAAAACTAAAGTTGTGAATGTAAAATGTAGCCTTCACTGTACAAAGTAATATAATGAAATGTATAATGTAATGCATATATATGGTATATAAATATACATATATATATACATATATACCATGGGTCTGATAAAGGCAAAATGCCAAAACAAAAAACTATTCCAATGTTGTGGAGAACTGATGGGTTGAAGGACTTCAAGGTTTGGAGACTATTTCATTGCACTTGTCAGCAGTACAGTGAACTAGTCAACTGATTGAGAACCCAACTGCCCTGGTTCAAAGCAGTTGTAGCAGTCTTAAACAAATTTATACTCGTCAACTTAATGACAATGACCTGATGAATGTTAGCTAAAGGCTGAAATTAACAGACCTAATGACCTACCGACTGGCTTTGAGTGATACCTCATAGATTCTTGGTACAAGTAAGACAATGGCAAAGATCACCAATCAGTGTGCTATACCTGGAACTGGAACTTCATCACCATTAAAACTGGACTCAGTTATGAGTCCAGTTTTAATGAGTGATGATTTAGGAATTCATTTCTAATTGAATTTTTAAGATGACCATTTAAATCCAAAGAATCCTCCCAGTATCTTTAGGCCACTTCAAGGCCTTCAGTGGTCACAGGGCAAAGGAACCTCTGGAGCCAAAAGATGCTCTCTTTTAGAAAACCAGTAATATATGTTGTCTATATGGGTCATATCAGTCATATCTGTTGTCTATTCCAATTTTTTTTCAAAGCTTTCTTTTATTCTTACTTTCCTCGTATTTTTTCACATTGTAAAATGGGTCTCAATAATACTGCTAGTAATTGTGATCTTTACATTTATGAGGCAGAGCCAGCCTTCACTGATTGGGTATTGGACAGGCATAACATCTTCATCTTTGGCAATTTCAATGCCATTTACATGACTTGGTTGGCCAATTTTCATTGAACTAACAGACTGATAAGTATGGAGACGTACTTACAACTCCAAATCTTATTTTCTTCCACATCTTATTATCTTCCACAGTTTGCTTATTTTTCCACAAGATTTGTGTTGAGTCTAACCTCATTCTCCTCTATCCTCAATGCTAAGTGTATTCCTGCAATAGCTCATCACAATAATTTCTATACTCAATTTAAATGTAATGGAACTGATGAAACTTGGGCTTATTCAGACAGGCTTGCAACACAAGTAAATGATAGTAAATATTGATATGCCGTGAATGCCTCTGAATCTATTTCTTCCCAAACACTAGGAAGTTGAGATCTCTGGAAGATTTAATATACATGTGTTCTGCATTCTGACAATTCTGTGGTTCCTCCAATTTTTCATGGTGTTCAGCTGTTTTTTTCTTTAAGAAGGCTTACCTTTTATGCTACAAAGTTTTCTGGAAAATCTTCTCTAAATGACACTGATGCATCCTTCCTGGATTTTCTTTAACAAACCTATCAGGTTTTTGACTTGTGTTAAACTCATGGTTGGTTCAGGGAAATCATCAAATTAAGGCTTCTGATCAAGATTCAATTTCATTTGCTGTCTTAAAAACAGTGCTTTTGATATATCTTTTATGTTGTCCAGACTTTTTAACCTTTCCTTACTTGAGTCTTGTTTTCAATATTCCTGTTAAGTTACCAATGTTGTCCCTATCTTTAAGACAAAAGTGGTAATCAGTGTTATCCAGGGAAATACTGGCTTGCTAGTCTTTTTCTGTCATTAATAAGGACTTTGAATGACTTATCAACAATGGCCAAATGGAATTTTTGCAGAACCTAGGCCTCTTTGTAAATGTTTAATACAGATTCTGAGGATCTCATTCCACTGGTCTCCTCTTCAATGTAATGTTTGTTTGTTTGTTTAGGTCGAGCTAGCTCGGCATTCGTTGACACGAGCTCTCCATTGTACCCTCTCGTCCATCGCATTATGTAGTTCGTCTAATGTGCAGCCTGTATCTTCCATCAGTTGGTCAATGTAGGTTTTCTTAGATCTACCAACTGGTTTGTGTCCATGCATTGGATTCCAGAGCAGGACATCTGCTATAAGCTCTTCTTTCGATCGCCAGCTATGTCCACCGAAGCGTAATCTCTGTTGTTTGATGGTTTTGCTTATTTTTGGTACGTTGCCATACAACTCATTATTTGTGATACGGTCTTTCCAGGAAACATTTAGGGCCGCTCGTAACATTCGTGTGTATGCTCCATCAATCTTTTTCTCGAGCTTTGAGGTTAGTGTCCATGAGACAGATCCGTAAACAAGTACAGACTCAACCGTTGCTCTGAAAAAGTGTCTTTTCAGGTTATCGGAGAGATTTGATTTCCAGATCTTTTCAAGTTGGTTTAGAGCACCCCAGGCTTTGCCTAATCGGATATCAATATCTCGCTCTGTAGAGGTAATATGGCTACCCAAGTATTTGAAGTCTTGGACTTGCTTGATGTTATTACCATTGGTGCTCTTCATGCCTACAGATGAGTCTTGATTCAAACAGATGTATTCTGTTTTATCTGCGTTGAGGTGGAGACCGATTTCTTTTGCTGCATTTTCGATACTGTGAAGTAGAGTGTTTGCATCTTTAAGTGTATCGGCGAGAACTGCTAAATCGTCTGCATAGTCCGCGTCTGTAATTTTAACTGGTGGATATCGCCTACTTCTCTGCTTTTTGAGCGTGAGACCGAGATGGTTATTTTGGTCAAGCGCTTTTCTTAGCACATAGTCTAGGCAGATTATGAAGATGTACGGGGCGAGAGTGTCACCCTGCAGAACTCCGGCAGTTATCTCAAAAAAGTTTGTGTCTCCGTCCGGTGAGCGTACCATGGAATGGGTGTCTACGTAAAGCATTGAGATTGCATCGATAGTTTCCTCAGGGATTCCATATGCCTTTAGAATCTTTTTCATTTTACCA
>RDPX01000013.1:4950493-4966628 GCA_003991215.1 Morbakka virulenta | reverse complement strand
CCGCATACCTAAAGTAGCTAAATTCTCACTTGCGGTCGCCACTCCATACAAGTGCTAGCAGTGCTCTTCTCAAGAATGTTTGTGCCTTGCCGAATATGTGTTAAGGGTTTTACCACATATCGCCTTGCCACAGATAGAGTGAGCCAAAGCTATATTGCCTCACTAAATCATCCAACATCCTGCTAACCAATGTCTTCACCTGTGACCCAGGCGGGGCAGCTGCCGGGTGCTATGCCTTGCTGAAGGGCAACCCGTGATTTTGTCCGGGACTGCTTATTCCATATTCGCAGCTGACCTCCATATCTGGAGGCCGTTCCCCTATCTGCAACCTGGGGTCCCGGTGGATGGGAGTTTACTTCACCACACCACAATGTAATCACAGAACATAACTATTGGTTTATGGTTCAATGTGTTAAAGGGTGTGTTCTGGATATTTCTACAGCATTTGATAGGGTTTGGAATGCTGACTGCTTCATATACTTTCTGGTAATGGGTTTTGTGGAATGGTCTTTGCTATCATTCAGTCTTTTCTCTCAGATCATAAAATGTGAGTCAGCCTGGATGAAATTACATTTTATGAGTATTTAACTTATACTGGAACTCCTCAAAGTTCTATTCTTGGTTCGATTCTCTTCCTTCTATATATCAATGAACTTCCTAGTAGCATACTTCACTTTATCCACATCTATGCTGATGGCACAAAATTGTACTCTGCCAATGACCACAAGGCAACTTAGCAGGAACAAGTCAAACTTGCAGAAGATTTGGTCTCCAAAGTTTAAGATGTCAGAGAATGGGGGAAATGATGAATGGTTTTCTTCAATGTGACAAAAATGCAACTCTTGTGATTCAGTACAAAGCTGAATCCTTATTTCCCTCCAATGTTCATTGAAAACAATTCTAATGTTAAAGATGCTCATTGCCAACACATGTTTATAACATTTTTGGTTTGAGTGTTGCAAATTAAGGTAACACTGATAAAAAAAACATCTTGATACTGTGGCAGCTAAGACAAAAGTCATTATATTCAAATCAAGGTTACAACACACAAGTATTCGTAACAAGGTTACAACATAGGGTGCTCATCTACATCTCCCTTTCCAAAAATGCCATTTCCATTAATAGAGTAAATGGGAGAGAAGCAAACAGAACAATTTAATCAAAACAAAAGTGATAAACAAATGTGTCCTAAGAAAATGTTTATAATGGTCATAAAGTTCAAAGTTCATGGCTATCAATATTCATTGATGAATAGTTTATTCAAACAAGCAAAGTCCATGATGTATATTACTGACAGAAGTCATTGTATTTCGGAATGTGTTTGGAAATTCTGTCAGATCTTGTAACTACTTCTTGTCTCGCAAGCATTTTCCATGATCATCTTGCCCTTCACTGATTGGTGAAGCCCTACAAAAGACTAGCAAAACTGGATGCTGAATGATGGTGAGGATCAGGAAGAGAGACATGCTCTAGAAAATAATTTGCATTGACTTTCATTAAACGAAGATTTAAATGGATAAACTTTCCTTTTGTATGCCCAAAGTAAGTATGTGGTTGAGAGGTAGAATTTTCAATCCATCGAAGTTGATTATGACCATCACTTGTTTGAAGATGGACCACATCACCTGACTGCATAGATGGTAATAGTTTGTGGGATGTGTTAATGCTAGTCTTAGGTTATTGATGTTTCGTGGCAAGATGATTGTTGACTATATTTCCAATAAGGGTATTTGATTGTAGTTGTATTGTAGTCATTGGAAGGTTGTCTTTTGTTTGTCATGGTAGAAGCCATTGTGCTGGGGAGCCAACCATAGAACCTCTGAGGATGTTATGGATATTAAGTCATAGATATGGGTCTGCATTGTGGTGTTTGCATTTTTCTGATACAGATTGTGAACAAATGACAGGTTTTTTAACAAGGTCACTGTTCTGTGGATAATGCAGGCCATCATCAGAATAAAGCTGTTGGGTATCCCAAAATGGGCAAAATGGCACACCAACTTCCAGATGACTGTGGACAAGAGTGTATCAGGAAGGGAGTTAATTTAAAACCAATCTGAGTATGAACCCTCTGTCACTAAATACATTGTTAAGTTCCATTGAAATAGGTCAGTTGCAACAATTTATCAGGGATGATAAGGAACTTTCTGTATGATAACTGACTCCTTTGGTTGGTGTGGTTTGTAACTGTTGCATGCTGCTCAACTCTTGATGGCTAATTCAAGGTCTTTGTTCTTGCCAAGCCAATAGAAGAACTGACAAGCATGTTTCTTGGTTATTTCAATTCCCATGTGAAATTTGTGAAACTGTTTAGAAGAAGCTATTTGTATGGATTATGGAAGATCTACTTTTTAAAGAGTTGAGAATGACTCCATCCACTACAGTTAAATGGTCAAAGTAAGGTTACAACATCATCCACACTCATCAATAAGTGTGCTCTGTTTGTCAGCATTCCTAAATCTTTTTGCAGTTCTTTTTTTTGAATCTATTGATAATTCGGCTTCTAAAAAGTTTGGTTCCTGGTATCACACTGGAGAGTACCTTATAGTTGAGACTAGTTATCTCTGATTCTATCTTATTGCTTGTCTCAAAAAAAATTAATACCTAAACAAACTTTGATCAAGTGTAGCCAAATCAATTACCACATTCTCCTAGCCCACATTCAAATGCAGAATCACTCTACAACATCAACAACAAAGGAGCAACAGTCTCAGTCAGCACAATCAACCCTACCTTGTGAACCATCAAGTGAAACAACCTCTTCTTCAGCAAATTCCTGCCAAAGAGTAGATCAAAATTCAGAACCATGTTATGTCAGGGTCATTAATTTGGAAAATTTTGAACTATTTCTTAAGTATCTTAATGGGGATGTTGCATTATTTTCCTTAACAATACGCTGGTTCTGGTTTTCATCATCTGCCACAGTTACTCTCCATTTGTCAATGGTCTAGTGTGTCAAATGTTTTTTCAATGCAGATCTTATATTTTTCTTTGAAGTCTTGGACTTGTTTTAATGTGTTCCTTTGTAGTTTTGGTGCTCTTTTTGTTTTCTTCAGCTTCTTTAGTTTCAGTCTCATTATGTCAATAACTGGGACATGGTTAGTTACACAGTCTGTTACTGGCATGGGCTTGACAACCATCTTGTGTCCTTTGCAACATTCAATAACAAGCTCTCCTCTTTCATTTCTCTCTCCTATTCCAAACGGACCTACTGTAGTTTCTTCCCTTCTTTTACCAATTTTTCAATTGAAGTCTCACATCACAATTCTAACATGTTGAGGTTCCATTTGTTTCAATGCCTCTGAGGTGGTTTCATAGAAGTCCTCCATTTCTTTTGTCTGCTTTTGGTGCATATGCTTGTATAATTCCACTATCAAATTGTTTACCTTTAAGCTTTGCCATCATGACTCTATCACTGATAGTCTAGAATCCTGTTATGGCTTTTGATGCTTCAGGGTCAAAGATAATTCTAATTCTGTACTGATGTTGATCTCCTCCTGAGTAAAGAATTGTGTAGCTATCAGATGTTATACAATCTTTTCCCATCCATCTAACCTCTCCAAGCCCAAGTATGTTCAGATTCATTCCTTTCATTTCTTGTTTTACACTGTCTAACTTTTATTTCTGGAGAAGATTTTACATGTTCAATGTCCTTATTCTAATCTTCTTTCTGTTGTGGACAGTCAATGGATGATGGTCTGGGGATACCAAATGCACATGATCCACCCAAGCATCCCTTTGATGCTCTTTGAAAACCCCTTTGATGCTCTTGACTCAATTCTGAGTATTTTGTTTCACCATAATGTTCTCTGCAATAAATACCTATAGTAGGCTGCAATTACTTTCTATAGAGGCAGTGCTCACACAGAGCAAGTCTCAGCCATTGTAGTGTCTTCAGTATCATCTGCCTAACCAATTAGAAAGGTGACCAGTTCCCAAACTATCCAGCTGCTCAACCTTGCCAAGGGTTTACCACAGGCTTCAGAGGGAAGGAGATGCCTTACTTTCTCCGGTTGGTGGAAAATATTTCCATCCCATTACCCAGCATAGTTGACTGGGCTAGTTTGTTTGTCTGGGCTAGATTCATTACCGTTTCTGAGTCCTTGTAAAATTTTACAAAGCAGTCAAATCAGAGGCAAGTAGCTTTTATGCTAATTTTTTTGCATGAAATGTTAACACCTGTCCTCTGGCAGTCTTAAGTGTGTTTTTATAATCATGAGGAGGCTCTTTGTCACATAATCACCAGCACTTCTCCAAAACTTTCTGCAGCTTAAGGTCCCCCCACCCCGCCCCATATTTTATGCAGGTTTCAGCAGTTTTGAAAAAATCGTGGCAAAATAAAGTGAGGGAAAATTGTGGTACGTTGCTATTCTTGGTTATCTAGTGGAAGAATCAGGCTAAAATAAATAAAACATATTTGCTATTAAGAGTATATCGCTACCATAAGTCTCCTGACCAAGAAAGACGCAAACACATCGTCATTTTCTTATTCCAAACAATAATGAAAGCAAAAGGCCTTATTCAAAATCAATACTACAAAAGCGAACATTTAAAATAGTTAGACGTCAAGCTTGCTTTACTAGCCTGAGTAATTCTTGCAAAATAGAGCACTTACCATAGGAAAAACAAATCCATCATTGTAGTCTGTGTGTTCCCCTATCAGGTTCACGCGTCCTGGTGCACATGCCGAGATCGTTGGCAAATATCCAAAAGTTGACTTGAATAAAGTCACTGCTGCTTCCAACACGTTTTCCAAATCGACCATTTTAAAAGGAAATGCACGGCAGCTAGTTCTGACTTAATATTAATTTTTGGAATAAAACCAAGTCCCTTCAGTTTTACCCTTCCACTCTGCTGTTTCAGAAGCCACCAGACAACAGCAACAGCCTCAGCACAGTTGGAAATTGTTGTTGGATCATGTTGGGTGAGCATGCGAGCTCAACAGAGCTTCAGGGGTTTGGGAAACCCTGCCCTGCATAGTCTGTGGGTCACCCTTTAGCAAGGTGCAGTACCCATTAGCCATCCCTCCCAGGGTTACGGACTGCCTTGTTCCTATCAGCTTACCCTACTGAATAGGCGTATGTCTCCGTCTTTGGGAATGCCAACTTCAGTGGCAGCAGGCTGAAGTTTCCATCACTTGTGGCAACTCTCAAAATGAGATTAATGGTGCAAGTGACTTTGACGTCTGGCAGAGGCTCAACTTGTTTTTTAAGTAATGACAGAGGTAACACCTCCGAGTCAGCAGGAGACTGCGGTCTAAGAAAGGTCCTAGGAAACCCTACTTAGATTTTCTCTTTTCCTGAACACCCTCCACTATTATGACGCTTCAAGGAAACTTACCATACCACATCGTCCGTCGCGTGGGTCACCAAGGGGCGCGTTCTCCAGTGGGTGACCAGGCTAGAAACGAGAAGTTGGCTACTGGAAAACCCAATAAAAAACACTTTAATCTACGATCCGTTGTGAGTTTTGTCACGTGCAATGTTCGTAAACTGAAGGCCTCAGGAAAACTGAATAGTATTTACAATGAAATGGATATAAACAACATTGATATACTTGGCATTAGTGAAACCAATTAGAACAACAGTGGCAGTTTCCATTACAGTGAAGGCAAGGCTGTTTTCCGGAAATGATGAGGGAGAGTATAGTCAAGGTGTAGGCATAATTCTCTCCAAGGCTGCATCCGATGCTATACTTGGTTATGTCCCTATCTCTGATAGAATTATCAAGCTGCGAATCCAATCAAAGCCGCATAATCTGAGTATTATACAATGCTGTGCACCGACTACTGCTGCTGATGATTTTGAAGTGGAACAGTTTTATAAATCACTTCAAGAAACAATCGACACCTGCCCCAGCAGAGACATAAAACTAATAATGGGTGATTTCAATGCCAAGGTTGGACAGTCTACATCGCACTGTAACGCTCATGGGAAATTTGGTCTGGGGCAACGTAACAGCAGGGGGGGATGAACTAATAAGCCTTAGTACCTCTAACAATCTCACTGTTGCCAATACTTTATTCAAGCACCATCCCAGACATCTCAATACGTGTGTCTCTCCTGATAACAAAACGAGAAATCAGATAGACTATATGTTAATATCTGATAAATGGAGATGCAATGTTGAAGACTGCAAAACAAAACCAGGTGCTGACTGCAGTCGTGACCATCAGTTACTAACAATGAACTTTAAGCTCCGATTTAGAAGGCTTGATGGCAAGCCACATGTTCCTTTAAGGGTCGATTGCTCCAAACCAAACCATGATTACGCATTAGAGCTAGAAAATAGGTTTCGACCATTGCTAGACTTAGATAATGAAATAACACTAAATGAACTTTGGGAACAGGAAAAGGGTGTACTATGTACCACTGCTCGCAAATACTACCCTAAAAAGAAGCGCAAGCAGTTACCCTGGACTTCAAGAGAAGCAATCAAAGCAATTGAAAGTAGAAGGTCCCTAGAGAGTAAACGAAACCGTAGTGCTGGATATAATCGAAAATACCAAATGCAAAACACAATAGTCCAAGTGCAAAACACAACGCCTGCTACGAAGAGACAAAGCTGCTCAAATTCACGAAATTTGCGAAAATGTTGAACGGAACTCTGTTGTAAACTCCACCAAAGAACTGTATCATAGTGTGAGAAAATTAGCTAAGATATTCCGTCCTAACATCGATACCATCAAGTCTGCTGGTGGGAATATCCTGTCAGAGGCAAACGATGTAAAAAAATCGTTGGAAGGAATACTGCAGTAACCTGTACAAGAAAAATGTACTTGTCACCACCCCTCAGTTTGCTATTGTTGATCCTTCTCCTAAAGAACCCCACCACTGATTTCTGAGGTTCGAAAGAGTTTTAACGATCTGAAACCAAATAAAAGCCCTGGATATGACAACATTCTTGAAACCGGAATGAACCTTGCCAAAAAAAGAACGCCTCTACCTATTAAATTATTCTAAAACTAATTTTTTTTCTCAGTACCTGCATTTGTCAACACAAAATCGACAGCACTATTTAGGAACTGGACCTGATGAACGAAGGAGGACAATGTAAAGAGACGGATCGTACCCACCCCTACAGGATATAGTCTTACTGTTTACTGTCGCTAAAAAGAACAGGGTGGGTATTGTGTATGGTTGCTAAGAAAATGCTTTATGCAAGACAGCAAGTAGTGATATTATACCGATCCCCTACTCAGGAATAATAATTGCATTAGTCAGTGTCGCATCGATTGTGTAATGACAAATTTTGTTACTTATGGACTTCCTTATAATAAAATATTAGATAAAATTTTGCCTTTATTACTAATTTTAGGGTATGTAAAATCTGTATACATAGAGTAGAATTTGTAAGTGAAAGGAGACTTATATTTAGTCTAAAATACAAATATGTCTGGTATGCAGGTGTATATTGAAATCACTTTGCGTTTAGTTGTCATATTTATGTTCGAAATTATCGTATGAGAGTTATGGTACAAAATAGTATGTAGCAATGTATTTAAAAAAGATTTTTTCTAATTCTTAGTGGCTTTTACGTACAGGGCATAAAACACTCAAATCCATAGGATTGTGAAAATAAAAAAAGGAAAAAAGGTTATGTTATAAGATAAGAGACAACTTTAGACTTAAAACATTCAATTTTAATGATGGAGGAAAGCACTTAAAGTCAAAGAATTCCACAAGCTAGCTCTCTGAGGATAGAAACTATATTGCTAGAGAGATTTATTTTAGCCATGATCAACGATCACGGGACACACGAGGATCAAGGCACTGACAGAGAGGAGCCACAAGGCATGCAATAGCTGGGATGATACCAGTGAGGAAGCTTATCAGAGCACTTCCCATGACAATACTTACAACAAGTTTCTAAACTTGATCAAAGAAAGATTCTTGAGAAACGTCAGCACTAAAGCAATTTTCTTCAGGCGTAATGCCATCCGATGTGAACCACATTTTACGATTAAAGAGAAAGAGATAAATGATGTAATGGAAACAACGGGAAGAAATGAAAAAATAAGACAAATTGACCAATTTCTTAAGGAATCTGGAGATTTCTTTGAGAATAGGGAGATTTCAATGAAAATCGGGAGACCGGGAGTTGAACTCCAAAATCGGGAGACTTGGACCATATGCGTCTGTCAGACTTGTTAGGATGACTCAACCAGGGAATATGACGAGCATTAAAATCACCAAAGACAAAGGTATTAGCAGTGGGAGTCTGGTACTTTTTCACTAACTGAGCAAGAACCAGAACAGAGAAATCGACACAAGAAGGTAACAAAGGTAACAAGTGGCCTGTAGAAAAGACAATTTCAAGCACATGAAAGTATTAGCTTTACATTCAAGTTCTTTTACTCTAACAGTTGAAGATCCTGACACGCAAAGATAACAAGACTATGAAGATAAGTTGTAAAGTCTAGTAGAAGGAAAGGTAAATAGTCGTCGTCAAAAATAAAGATCCCTTGTACTAACAGTCATAAAGTTTGCCAATTTAGGGTTTAAAAATATAAGCGGGAATTTTCCTCAGCCGCTACTGACGTCATTAAATTTGCTTATTCATGGTGGCGTGTGTTTATCATTCAGGGGCAAAAATGCCTTGCAGTGGAACCCTGTTACATCGAATTTCTAGATGTCACCGGTTTCAAGGGGATACCCTTTCACTTCCTTGTTTCCTAGAATTTGTAGCATGTGAAACGTTAGTTATTCAACATTAGCGTTGTTAAAACAGAGAGCTGTTCTTCTCGGAATTCAGAAGAAGGTTTAACTCCAGATATTTGAGGCTGTCAACCTATGTTAGAAGACCGATATCTCTAAAGGCGGAATATCCATTCAAAATGTCAGGATATCATTCGCTGTCTTTACAAATTCAAGAGTTTTACGATCGCAACAAACAAACGTCCTCTGATGTGGCCATTTGGGAGAAAATTATTAATCAGTTAAACAATATAGTACAGCAGGATTACCCAGAATGTCGCTTGTACATGGTAGGTTCATGTGGTAGTGGATATGGAAACGGGTCGAGTGACATTGATCTGGTTGCTGTCTCACTTTCTGTTTGGAATAACGTCACAGTGTCGACACTCGGATGCCTGTTAAGGAAATCTGGCGTTTGTTCAAATATTTTGGTGAGATATGATTTTGTTACTTTGCTTTTTGTTTCTGTGCATGATACCTAACGATGTTTTAAAATCAACCATGACTTGCGACAAGGTACAATTTATTTAAAATACCGAGACATAATAAATTTTAAACCCCTTATATTGCTCAGCATCAATAAGAACTCATCGGATACTCATAAGTGATCACCATAGCTTAACAGATATCAAAATATATGAAAAGAGTAGTATATACAAAAATATCTTGCAAAACCGAGTACTATCGATATTGCATATGTTGATGACCAAGAAACTTCTACTAGAGCCCATCATCCAGAATCAGCAGAGGATAAATATACCCCTTTTTATTAATAGGTGAAACAAAGCCCTCCGACATTATTGAAAGCTGAGGCGACAGTGCTTGTTGAAGATAATTAATTAGCATCCCCAAGGCTAATTCGGTCATTTACAGTATTTGATGAAAAAGATATTAGGAAACATGACAGATCATGACCCACTCTGTATTTTTTAGGGACGATAAACAGAGAGTGATCTTCAAACGGTACGCCCTGATTTTGTGAAATCTTTGCCATGGTCAGCTCATATTTAATTTGTTTAACCTGCTTGGTGGTAAGCATAAGTTATTTTTTAATAAGTGGTCTGTTTTCTACATGTTACTGTGAACTTTAAAAAAATCCCTCTTTTATCTTTTTCCAACACCTCAACTGGTAATTTAAGTTCTGGACCGCAATTAGTCCTTTCATCCTTTTTCGACAATATACAACCTATACTTGAGGTTGTTCAATTTTTTTCGATTGATAGATTTTGTTGACATTTTTTTTAATGCAGTGTGTCCAGCTAACATGTGGTTTACAGAAGATCAAAACTTTTAATAGGATCTGACATGGGCATGAAGAAAAACATGCTAAATTTGGTGAATTGCATTATTAACCATTTATTTGAAAACATCATTGATACTTTTGTTTAGCAGTCATTCTTTTTCCAAGAATTCTTAGTTTTCTTCGAAGCGTGTAATATAAAGCCAGTCCCGCCTCGTTTGAAGACATCTGACTTCCAGAGACACAACTGGAAAAATTGTATTTTTTGTTATTTGTGACATGACCTTCATTTGTTCAAAGACACACTTAAAATAAATTCCTAACCTTTTCTACTGGAAAACAAAACTCAGCAAGATTAAGAAAGTACTCCTCAGGTGGCTAATTTGATCGTTGGATATTAAGTATTAACTATTTTCATAGCTCCAAGGGATATTTTCATGATGTTGCGAGTGTATTTACATATAGATTCTACCTAGAAAGAATACTGTTCATCGTCTTTGTGACATGATCATGTACTGAATCTTGACCGATCTTTATAATACATCATGCTACATCTTTCTGTTTTTAACTTCACTATTAATTTCTTGTGTTGTTGATCCTGTCCGATTTATGGCGTTGTCATTCTAATGAATCCAAGGCTTCTATCTTTCCTCGCAGGCTCCTTCTTGTTGGTGGGCTTCCTCCTCCTCTGCAATGATAACCTTAGAAAGTAAGCTGTCTTCTTTTTTGCATATGTTTTTGAAACACAAGCGTGGTCTCAATTTGATCTGACATACTACAACTGGTTCCATGTTAAGTGGAACAGATAGCTGTCTGTTTCTTATCTGTTGCTTTCTGAGTCCATCCTTCTCCATCATACAAAACGTTTGGAGTATAAGTGCTGTCAGGTGAACTGGATCTGGCCTCTCGGACCTTGTTAAACCAATGACGTGTTCTTATTTCTTGTCTACAACTACTGTCTTTTGTTTTGATTTATCCAAAGTACTTGGAAGTTATCAACTTTTTATATGTTAACATTGTTTACATTGATATCTCGGTGTTTAGCTGTATATTTTCCAATTCTCATAACCTTTGCAGCTTTTACATTTTGTTTTATTATAGGTTCACAGGCGTCGTTAACTGTGTTAAGAAATTCTAAAGCTTCAGACTCAATGTTAGCTATTCGTGCAGTGTCATCAGCATATTTAGCGTTATTGTAATGTTTTTCACCGATTCTAATACCACAATCGTCAGGGGTCCCAGAAGCAAGGGAGCATCTCATGCATCTAATTATCTCTATGTTTTTAGGGGACTGATCTCTGACAAAATCAGAATCAGGCATATAAAGTTTAGGATTTATGGAGTTGGGCGTGGTTTGAGGCCAAACAACACCCAACAAAAACCAAGGCGATTTCAACCTAACAGATTAAAATGGCATAAAATCCTTCCATAATGATCCGAGTGTTCCCAAATAGAAATTCAATTATATAAGAAATATTGAGATTTGAGAAACATTGAGTACTTTTTAAATTGAATTAAAAGTAAAATTTATATAGCGGGGAATGCTCAGTTTCTTAATACGGTATCTTTGAAATGTCTTCCAGCGGCCTAAAGCGTATTTTTTTCTCAAGCGTAACTTTGTGAAGGCTCTTTGTGAAACAGAATATCCCCCCACCCCACCCCCACCGCACCTTCTTAGTTTTTTGTTATTATTCTTTATTTTGTTATTATTCTTATTTTTTATTGCTTATCCATTTAACTTGGGAGGATAAAGCCGCCTATTCCCCGTGAATTACACCATTGCGACAGAAAAAGGTGTGTGTCCTTTCGAAAAAAACCAAACCAAAAATAGTTACATATTCAAGAGTCAAATCAAAGATTATAGTTGATTCTTGAGTTTTGCCTCTATATTTAATGCGATGTTTCCCAGTAAGTAGTTTGTAGCAAGCCAGCTGAAGAAACTGTTCTGGTGTGCTCTATCTTCAGATAGCTAATTCGCAACAAGAGTTGACAATACCATCTCTACTCACTTCGAAAGTCTTCCCACTGTTGATCAGGACTACACGTCCTTCGTTTCAATCGCCAACCAAGTCGGTTCTGAACTACTTCCTCAGAAACCACGCACCAAGTTAAAAACGATTGACCTTGCTCCAATGGCTTTAGTGCGCAAAGCAACTCTTCAAGCATCAACTCATAACATCCAAGATGCACAAAATGTGCTACATGCTACATTCAACAGCCTTGAAGACGAACGGGTTAACAACACTCTTCGGGCCTTTCAAAGCTCTGCATCTACTTCTTCTATAAAGTCCGCTTGGGATTTGGTCAAAGGGCTTTCGGGAGAAAGGGCTCGAAGTGTTACCTTCATCTCAGGAGAAGATAGACTTGAAAAATGGAAAAATTAATTTCAAAGCTCCTAAATGCACCCTCAGCCTTACTATCTGATACTCCGATAGAGAAGGTTTTTGATAGTTTTACCGATATCCAAAGCGGTGAGTTTTCTCAAGCTGAAGTAAACACTGCTGTGAAACAGATGAAAATCCGGTAAAGCACCCGGCCTTGATTGCTTACCACCCGAATTCTGGAAGCCCCTAAAGTTAAGAAACTTTTACGAACGTTTTGCAACGCTACCTTCAAAGGTAACCACCCGAAAGAATGGGGACTTTCAGGTATTATACCAATTCCAAAGAAAGGAGAGTTGACAGTCACTGATACCTATAGAGGCATCTCATTCACTCAGATCGCCTCCAAGGTTTATAACCGCTGTCTTCTAAATCGCGTCCGCCTTATTATGGATAAAATGCTAAGACCTAATCAGAATGAATTTCGAAAAGGCAAGCCTACCTCCTCTCACCTACTTGCTTTACGCTGCAAAGTTGAAGAGTTGAAAAATCATGATATGGAAGCGGTGATTACATTCATAGACTTTCGGAAAGCCTACGATTCTATCGATCGTGCAAAAAATGTTTAGTATTCTCAAGGTGTATGGAATCCCTGCTGATATCATTGCTATCATTAAAGTCATGTACGTGAACACCCCCACAGTTGTCCTTACCCCTGAAGGCCCTACCAAAGAATTTTCTATTGACACCGGAGTCGTACACGATGACCCTCTTGCACCTTTCCTATTTATTATTTGTTTAGACTACGCTCTTCGCTCTAACATCTCGAATAATGATGTCTCACTTTGGAACGTCGTCGCAGTAGGCGTCACCCAGCCGTTGTGCTGTCAGATTTAGATTATGCTGACGATATTGCGCTCCTTGCGGACAACATCGCCGCTGCTCAGGATCTTCTTTTTCGCGTTGAAAAAGCATGCCAGGGTGTCGGTTTATTTTTGAACGCATCCAAAGCCAAGTATATGCATTTGAATCCATCACAACTGAATGCAATACATTTATCATCTGACGGCTCCATAATCGAGCTGGTTAATGACTTCAAATATCTCAGAGGCCTCACCGATTCTTGCCTTGATTTGAATACTCGTATTGCCCAAGCTTGGAGTACACTTCACGCCCTTGAAAGGATTTGGAAATCAAATGTGAAAAAGGATACCAAACTTAAAGTCTTCAAGGCGTCAATAGAGACAATTCTCCTCTACGGTTCGGAGTCATGGACATTAAACGTTTCTCTTGCCAAGAAACTTGATGGGTTATATACGAAAATGCTCCGTACCATTTTGAACGTATCATGGCAGGATTGTATCACAAACACAGAGTTATACGGTTCTCTTCGCGTATCCTGTGTGGTTAGTCGCCGTCGATGGTTACTCGCTGGTTTACACAGTTCGATATGATGATCCTGCAGTAAAGGTTCTACTCTGGTGTCCCGAGAAGAAGAAGCGTTGCGGCAGACCTCGTATAACAGTAAAAACACTTATAGAGAATGACACTGGCCTTAATGGTTTGATCTTCTGGCTGCAATGAAAGATCGAGTTGTGTGGCAAACTAATTTTGTCAGTTTCACCATGAATATGGATTACAGAAGAAAAAGAAGAAGACGTTTGTGATCATTATCATAATCTACACTGGGTTAAGTTCTTGCATCTAAAATACTACTGCGCCATTGGTTAAGTGAAACTCAATTGCATCTATGAGCTTTGTGATGACCAGGCATTGTGGTTGTAATGCTGTACTTATTTGAAATACAGACACCAGTCAGCATTTGACCACTTTTAATGCGTGTACCTAAGCCATTTCTACGGACTCCAGCTGTTACCCCCACCATTTCCACCATTTGGGTTGATCGTCCTTAGGAAAATTACCACATTATTCTTAACAAGTCTTTTTTGCAAAAACCTTGACGTAAGATTCACATAAATTGCCTGTGCAAGATACGATCTATTTGTGAGTGCATCTTTAATACTTAAGCTAAGTATTTATTTGACAAGGCTTAGGTTTTCAAAAATCTTGTTGTCTTTGTTTTTGATGGTACATCAGTAATGCTTGGTGTTAAAAATGGTGTTGGAAAAGAACTGAAAGAGCAGTTTCTTGCAATATCCATATGGCGCTGTCTGAAACATAAGCTGGAGCTTCTTGTTTCGTATGCTTTAAAATGAATTCAACAAAATTTCAATTCAACAAAAAGATGAAACTGAAGGAAATTACAACCAAAGCTGATGCTGAAATGAGAAACATTGGAAAGGTCTTTACAATCCGCTGAGGTGCCTCTGCTTACAGTGGAACATACGATGAAAGAGCACAAAAGCCATCAACTAAAGAATTTGTAGATGTGGCTGCAATTAAAGATGCTTGAAACAAATTTCTGTATTGTCCGAATATTTGCAGAAACAAGATATAAGCATCACAGGCCAATGATTATCTGCATTATGCAGGTAATTGTTTGGAAAAGATAAAATTATCCATCGCCGAGCTGGAGTATACTTTCACTAAACAGTTGCAAATGAGCTTGTTTTCAAAGGAGTCCCTTTGACAACTTAGACTGTAGATTGAATTTCATATCGTTAAAAAAGGCCAGTTTTTCCAAGCTCTAAATGACAATGTCAAACCAGAATATTGAATGCAAGCAACGAACAGTTCTTAAAGTACCTAAAGATTTTGGTTCTTGAAAGAAGAACCTTTTTTGGATGTTCTGGATTTGGATGTTCCTTGCCTAGAAGTAGAGAGTTATGAATAGACCTTTGCCACAGAATCAGCATTTCCATAGATGGACAAGGGTTTGTCATGGTAGTCAGAGATGGTGAGTGACCCTCGAAAGACACCAAAGTTCATTGAAAATCTGATTCATTGAATATCCTATGTTATTCAAATATGTTCTTCAGAGGCTGAAAGGGGCTTTTCACCGTTGAAGCTAGTTGGAAAACAAGATCGACCAGCTTTTGCAGTGACAACCTTGCTGTCGTTTAATTAAATATTCATAAATGGGCCTCCAGCAAACTTATGGAATGCACAAGAAACGCAAAAATCCAGGTGGCATTTTAGAAGCCATCTGACAACTAAGAGAACGAAACCAGAGAGAAAGAAAAAACTTATCAAGACACATGAAGACTTAAATCCTGTAGAACTCATGTTTACTTAATTCCAACAAAACTAAATATATTGCTTGTTGTGTTTGCTTTATTATTTACACCTAGTTTGGTGGTTTTATTGTGGTATCTTTAAATTGCTATCTACACACTTTGGTTTGCTTAAGCTCTTGTTATTTAGTATATTCATCGGCTACGGCTATGGCAGAATCTTGCTATAGAAAGGGGTGACAACCCTTGCCTCCGGAGTTAGGGGAAAGCAGGTGGAACCGGGTAACCGTAGTCCACTAAGGGGAAATAAGGCGTCCTCTCCCGACTTGCTTAGTCTTGGAGTGATACCTTGGGCAAGTATCAGCAACCCCTAAGCCTCCCCTATCAGGGTTACGATGAAGACGTCGGCAGCAGGGCGTCGGATGTTTCTTCAGGGCGGAAGAACTCTCTAGTCAGAGTCAACGGCTTGGAGTAACGCAGCGGCTAGGCGGATGATCTGTCACGACACAGACAACGACTAGGTGTCATATACCATTACAACATGGTACTGCGCGACAGAAGGCAATGGCAAACCACTGCCGTATCTTGCCAAGAACATTATGATGACAAACCGAAAACCAAGAAAAGCAGATAACGGCGTCAAGGGGATTGTATCCCCGAGGAGCAATCCCTCGCCCGGTATGGTTACCTTGAAGCCGCAGGGGGGACCAGACCGTCATCAAGCGACTGAGGCAATCCCAACTA
>RDPX01000013.1:4910813-4940638 GCA_003991215.1 Morbakka virulenta | reverse complement strand
TAACGCTGATCTTATATACTTTTGTCAACCCACGTATATCTGGACCAAGGTCACGTTTGACAATAACAAGAACTTTTATAAACACAAACAATTCGCGGAATCTAATGACATGCATCCGGATCAATTCGGGTGAACCGGAAACTGTACACAATAATCATCAACGATTCTCAAGAATCGGAAGCGACACATAATTTATAACAGGTCACAGGAGCCGGACCAAATATCAAAGTAACACATTCATTCAGGATCTGTTATTCACGATATACTAAACAATTATTTTATACAAATCGACTAATTAAGAAACATACAATTTCTTACATTTACAGTATTTTAATCTAGATAAACAGTAACATAAAACGAGAGAGGTAGCTTATTGCTGTTGTTGTGAGGCTGATCAAAGTGTTTGTTGTGAATACAACAAAAACGGTTGGTCAGAATGTTTTGCAATGATCAAAACATAATTGGGTGGTAAAAGCCAACTGTTGGAATTTGATTGGACTAACAGACTTCATTTACAAACTTTAAACCATCATAAAAATTTTAAGTTAAGGATCGCTAAGTAAATGTAAGGAAATGTCAATTTAATCAAGACGAAATAAGACTAAGCAAAATTGACGGGAGAAAAAAATGTTACCATGACTTACATTGATTTTGGCCCAAGATAGTATTACTATGGCTAAGGCATCAGTTATGTTGTATGCTTTGCTGACTGTTGCAGCTACCTTGGTTTTTCCATGATATTTATTTATCCTGGGGTATTTAAAATACGACTAAACACATAATTTCTATTTGAAAATTAACTTAAAACTGCAACAATATAAGCCTAAATAACGTTACGAAAAGTATAACTATTGTTTTTACTGTAATCTAAATATGGAGTTATAACCATAAATAATATCTTTATGATACTTTTGTCCAACCTTTAATCTATCACCTCCACCCATGAAACTGCAGGCATACTGCTTTCATCCTTCTTTTCCAGTCGGTAGAAGCATACATAATTTCGTAATGGGACGAACATACTATACATGTTGTGTCTTGATCTTGGCCCAACATACAATACCATCTTTCCTTGGAAATACATCGACAACTGTAGCTATTTGCCACTTTCCTCTTAGTGTATCTTCATCGATTTGTTGCACGGCATCACCAAGTTTCACTTGGCTTCTTCTTTCTCGACACTACTTACGACTCGTCAATGTTGGCAGGTAGTTACACATCCATTGTCACCAAAATGTATTTACCAGGCTTTGTAATAGCTTGAACAAAAGCTTTGAGTTGCATGTCGTATGGCCCTTGTACACTTGTAGTGGCTCTATTAAGAGGTAGATGATTTGGGGTGATGTATGCACTGTCACTTAAACCTGATAACATCGGACCCAAAGGATAAGAATTAAGTAAGTTATCCACCTCGCAAATGTAGCTTCCCATTTTCTCTGGTGTCACTACTGGCTCGCCAATAACTACTTGCATTGTTTTGTTTGCTACTTTTACCTTTTATTTAAAAATCTATTCTGATGACGTATTTGTGGAGTGTTAAGTTTCCATTTGATTTGTTTGTCAGCGTAGAATTCGTGTATATTTGTTTCATTAAATTCTTTGGCATTTCCCTTAATTCGCATTGAGCTTCCACGACGATTTTTTTGATATCATGACTCACAAGTGACTGCGTCCTGCAATAAAGCGTTTTAAAGCTTCATGAAATGTTGTGGTTGACATGCAAGAGACCACTTTGATATGCATAGCTCAAATATGCAGACAGTAAACAACACTTCATATCGCTTCTCTCTTCGTTTCTCCCTCCAATTTTCATTGTAACTGAGCCAAAATAGGCGACCCTTGTGTGGTAAAAAGGAGGAGCGAATTACTTAAACCTTATATCTGGCAGGTTTAACATCTATTGCTGTTGTGGTGGTTCTCTCAGACGGTGGCATGTTACACATTTTTAAACAATATTCTCTGCTAGGTTCCTGTCACTTATTATCCAATACTTTGTTTTTGACAAAATTTCTTCAGCACCTGTGTGGTCTATGACTATCCTTCATCAAAAGATAGTTTATATGACATTCATATGACTTCACTATTGGATGACGTTGGTTATAAAACAATAGTACTTCTGTTATAGGTCCTCCAACTCGTATAATACCATCTTCATCGGCAAAAAAAAAGTCAAGTCTTCAAACTCTACTCTTTTCAACTTGTCTCCAAGGATAGTTTGGGGCACTTTGATCAAAAACCGTTCTGCCCTTTCCAGTTCATCACAGAAGTCTTCTTTTTCCTGATTCTCTCGTCTTGTTAGCAGCTTTATGAAGCGCAGCAAATTAGTGATCACTTTTTGAAGTTTTACCAATCCTCATACTGTTGAATATGGAACACTTCGCCAATTCTGAAGACGGTACATTGAATCTTGAACATTTTTTCTTTACTCGGTAGTATCCTGTAGTTGAATGATATCTTCTGGCCACTCATCTCGGGGTCTTGCAGAAAATCCGGCCCAGTTTGCCATTTTCCACAACGAATTGAAGCTATCACTTCTGATGCTTGGTCGGCTATGTTTACAACTGTTGGGCAATATCTTCATTTTGACAGTTTCGAATCTCACTGAATATCTGCAATACTGACAGCAACAAAGGCCTTGTAGGTACTTGCCTGACTCTTGATTCATGAAAAGGTCACTGTGCTATCACTCCAGTATATCTCTCTGATATCTTCAATCTTGGATCTTAAAGAATCGACTTGAAAATCCTTGTCCCAAAAACGGTAGCTTGTAAGTCCAAGCGAGGTACACTTAATATTTTCAAGGAGGCAACTGTTTTCTTCGGAACAACAAGTCTTGATTCCGTATCAAATTTGTTCACTTCCCACGTGACGTATACTCAGGCAGCAAAGGCTTCATTGCTTAAGTCACAGAAAATGTGAATACTTGGACCAGCTACAGCATTCTTTTTGGGTAAAACGTCTACTACACTTTCTAAAAGATAGATCAATTGAAACAGGTTACTCTACCATGCTTGGTCCTCTTTATATACTAGATCAACCCAAGTCAAACTTTTTGACCACAGGCTTTGCATGCAAGTCTTGGCACGAATAATGAATGCAGCGCCAAAAACAATGGGATCAAAGATCTGTGCGATTCGGCTAAGAATAGCTCTCTTAAGTTTTCCCTTCTTGACATTCTAGACTTTACAGGTAATATCGTTACTGTCATGATCCCTAATGGTTCTAGAATTATCTTTCCTTAGTTGCGATATCCTTTGTCATGTTTTCTTCTGTCAATGACTGTATTGCTTTGAGGTTAGGCTCATTGTATATCCATCTTTCCAAAGCAAATCCACCCCTTGCTAATACCATAGTTATTTCTTGTATAAGCTTCTCTATATCTTCCTTAGAGATACAGTATCACATGCATGTATTCTTCTTGATAGATTGTGCTGCAAATGGACTGTCATTTTTGCTATCGTCAACTACTCGGAACAAAATTGTCCATCCCATCGATGGGGCTGGCTTGCCACCAAAGGGAAAACGTTGTTTCCTTTGGTGACAGGCCAAACTTTTCAGAAAACCTTTCGCCGCATTTAAAAATGACGTGAGGTTAGGAATTTCATTATCCTAAACACCAACCACTAAAAAATAAATGCATAAAAACCATTTTGTACACTTACAGGCTGCCAGAAAGCTAGATAGACTTAACTTCATTTGGAAATGAGTTTATTGCAAAATAGATGGATGGATTAAACATATTCGGAAGACTTTCATACTCAGCCTTTACAAGCCAATTTAATATTTCTTTGACGTTTAGCTTAAAATCGGGTTCCTTAGACTAATCTTAAACTTCAGTTTAGTTTATTTGGATTGCATTCCCACAATATTAAGGTTAACGATTATGGCTATGGGGGCTTTGGTATTTTGGAAGCAATAGGGATGGTGTTTTGCCCCAATTTGTAAACGTTTGCCCTGATTTTCAATTATAAAGCTGTCTGTAATGAAATTGTTACAGAGCATACTTCTGGTACAGCTTTCCAGTACCAAGTCTTTATTTAAAACAAAGCCACGGTAAAAGTATATAGCCTTAGAAACTGACAGAAAAGATAATTGTTGTAATCGGAATACAAAAAAGCGTATGAACTTCCTCAGGAAAAGTGGACCTGAAGATAACCAGGAGGGTAGTGACGTTCCTTGGGTGCACTTGCATTGAAAATTATAAAAACGCTCCCGCAGTGTGGTATTGGTTGTTGGTGACAGAAGAAAACAAATAAAATGAACAATATCAGGCAAAACTTTCTCCCATTGCGGAGCAGGTAAACTATTACATCCGAGAGCAGGTCTAATATCTCTCTATACTATACCATACAGTTATAACGTTCAATCTGCCCATTGCCGATAGGATGATATGGAGTACTATGACACTAAGTTACACCTCTACTTGTAAGATGGTTAATGAGCTCTTCCAACCCAAATTATTTTCCTTTATCTGAATGTATGTATCCTGGCATTAACCAAAGAAAATAGCGGGTCAAGGCATATGATAATGGAACCAGTTAAAATATCAAGACAATGTATAACAAGAAAAAGAGGAAGTGTTCATCAAAAAGTGTTAAAAAATATTGATTACGAGTAGCTTAAGTTCCATTCCTACAGCTTTTATTAACTTGCTCTGTAAAACTATAAAAAAACCTGAGATTTAAGTACCGCACCAATTCTACAACTTGAACAAATGCTCTTGATATCTGTTAAGAAAGATAAATTTTGGGGTTTTAAGGAATGAAGATCTGAGCATTAATACCCTCCAAATTATTTGAATTACCAGACAGTGACCATTTTTGGTCTGTAAAAAACAAACATGAATTATATTCATAAAACTTTCAGTTCGTATTCAGATATAGATAATTTACTTTTTTTAAAAATCACGTTTTATTACAAAATGAGTCAAAAATTTATTACAACACTCGTCAGCTTTTTCTATTACAAAACAAGTCAAAATCTTATTACAAAACGCAGCATAACACAGTACTGCCATTCGGTTTAACAAATGGCACACACTCTTTCAAATGAGCAATGAAAAATTTATTTGATAAAGAAGGCACAAAGGACACCTTTTCTTGTCTCGATAATGTTACTGTCGTTGAAGTGAATGTGACTGACTTAAAGAAGAACTAGGCAGCTTTTCAACAAACGATTAAAAAGTGAAACGTAACTCACAATATATCGCAACTATACAGTCTGGCGCATCAAACTATCCTAATTCACTTACGAAACCTAGTATCATGAAGGAAAATGTAACTTTGCTGCTGACTCTATCATTAATGGTCACTGTCTTGTATTTACAAAAATTTTAACTTTTATTACAAAATTCGGCATAACAACTGGAAATTCATATACGTCTCCGAGGCCGTCAAATGCTGTGTACTTTCCTTTTGACTCTTTCAATGAAAGATGATATTAAGCACTTTCTGAGGTCGTTCGTTGAGTAAACGTTTTACTTCCATAGTTTATCGACCATTTCATCGATTTTGGGAAGAAGATATACACCAAGATTAGTGTGCAAGTTTTTACTTTAAATAATCAATCTATATTCTTTTTTGATAGCGGGTTTTGTTAATTTGTTACAACAAAGGTCTAAGCTTTTCAGGAAGAAAAATTTTGCTAAATTATGCCTGGTTCTAGTAGAGATTGAACCTCCTTTTTAACTAATCCTCTGTCATCTTTATTGAAAGATCTTGATTTCATTCCAATTGGCTTTATAGTGTTTGGTAGGTCCTTGAAAAATGACGGTACCTTCACATCATCAAATGTCTTTGGTAAGAAATCGGTATTGGTAACTGGTTGTGGTTTTTCTGCCAAGGATACGACGTTAGATTGTGTCGGTGTTGTAACTATGGCATCTGGTTCCTTTGCGGTTTTTGCATTATTGAAAACGAGGTTATTGAACGAAAATGTCAAATTGCAATGTCTTATCACACCTATTTAACCTGGATCATCAGAATCATTGTTTCAACATTCCGTTATTAAGTTGTCAAAAGTTCTTTTCGAGTGTTTCCAATATTTGGCAGTTTTTGGTGAAGTTGGATCAACATCCAGTCGGGACGGTTTCATTGTTTAACTCATATTTATTTTGTTGAACTAACTATCATAAAATTTGCACAGAAAATAGATTAAGTAGCTTGCCTGTATTACTTGTTGAAAGGGTATACGAGGCTACTGACTGAGATTTGCGTTGGAAAAGCGTCTACAACTAACGAGGTAGTAGTCAGTATTACATTTTTTCCCTCTGTTATTAGATTTTAGAGCATTTTCTTTCTTTTTCTCTGTCTCTCTCTCTCTCTCTCTCTCTCTCTCTCTCTCTCTCTCTCTCTCTCTCTCTCTCTCTCTCTCTCTCTCTCTCTCTCTCTCTGTGTGTCTCTCTCTGTGTCTGTCTCTGTCTCTCTCTCTCTTTGTGTGTGTGTGTGTGTGTGTCTCTCTCTCTCTCTCTCTCTCTGTCTCTCTCTCTGTGTCTCTCTCTTTCTGTCCCTTTCGGTCCCTTTCTGTTCCTGTCTTCCTGCCTCTCTCTCTNTGCCTGTATTACTTGTTGAAAGGGTATACGAGGCTACTGACTGAGATTTGCGTTGGAAAAGCGTCTACAACTAACGAGGTAGTAGTCAGTATTACATTTTTTCCCTCTGTTATTAGATTTTAGAGCATTTTCTTTCTTTTCTCTTCTCTCTCTCTCTCTCTCTCTCTCTCTCTCTCTCTCTCTCTCTCTCTGTCTCTCTCTCTCTCTCTCTCTCTCTCTCTGTCTCTCTGTGTGTGTCTCTTTCTTTCTTTCCGTGCCCCTTTTTGTCACCATCAGCGTGTGCTCCCTCTTTTTCTCTTAGCCCTAAGTAGTAATTTTGTTGACTCACTAAACTTGAGCATAAATGAGTCCTTACAGAATTGGTTTTGATATTTCTTTTCTGGTTTCTTTCAGGTCATTACTACAGCAAAGGTGCCAATAGTTACATTTCGTGTGCCAGCGTTTGGCAAAGAATGTGACATTTCTGTTCAAAACTATTCAAGTTTATTTAATTGCTTCCTATTAAAAGTGTATGGTGAAATGGATTACCGAGTGAAACCTCTTGTGTGTTTTATTTTATGCTGGGCAAAACAATGTGACATTATCGGAGCCAAAAAGAATAAATTGGCAAGTAAGTATTCACTTCCATTCTTTTAGAAAAGTGAAAATTATGTTTGCACCAAATTGAATTCGAATCAGAAAATATGGGTATTGTGAATACATGTTGTAACACCTGAACTAGCGATACCTGTTGTTCACCAGAAAATTTCTGCAACCATATATTTTATTTGAGCTCACCGTTCTTTCTCCAAATCTCTCTCGTTGGACGCCACATCCCAAGTGAAAGATACCGTTCTGAAAATTGGGTGAAGAACAGGCGTCGATAAGCTAGGCGGTAGAGCATGTGGCCATGGTAGCACCAGACACTGGTTTTAATCCAGTTCGATATATTTTTCACTTTTCTACAATTCTAAATCCTCTTTATCTATATTATATTATTTTGACATTTTTAGGCTTATAGCTGAATTGTTATAAGAGGTACACGAGTAAGCCTCTACTTAATACACCTTCAAAAGTCTTTTTTACTTTACCTTATACTTGAGGTATTAAAACACTTTGATGTTTGACACATACTATTTAATTTTACCATGAATTTCTGCAGGACAAATAGCTTTCTGTTGTAAGTGCAGGCCAAATACTGCTTTACATACAAGTAGAAAGATTTTACATAGGTCAGAATAAAAGTTCTACAAAGGTGACTGTAAGCAAATAGTTAATGGGAAGCTTCAGGGATTTTAACTTGCAAAATTGGCGAAAAATCTTCAATCATTTGAATGGTGCTCTTTGCTGATGCTTAATGTGAGTTAGAGACAGAGTATGATTTTAGGTCATACAGAAAGATCGAAAGAGTTTTTCTATGAAGGAAAAGCAATATAAAGTCTGTACAGTCCGCCTGTCTCACCAATGGTTCTAATATGTGCGTGAAAAATATGGCCCACCAATCAAATGATGCAGGCAGGATTAGATAATTTTTACGACGCATAGAACCAACATTTTTGCCATTAAAGATAAGCAAAGGACTTGTACTGCAATGGAGTAGGAAGGTAACATATGAAGACTGTTGCCTGCAGACAGCCCCAGGTTCTAAAGCTACAGCCGAAATAACGGAATTGAAGACCATGGCCTGGTTAGCAAAATCGAAGGGAAGAGGAAACATGGACTCTAGGAAGAGTAATAATATCACAAAATAACGTAGCCAGAAAAGGTGCAATATTCATCTACGGCGAATGAAAGAGACATAAATGACAGGGTTTTCGTAAACATAAGCTTGTTGTTGTGCTATGCAATTCGATTATCTAGTCATTGCATTATCTTCCTTAAATACAGTTCAAGTATATCCTAGGAAAAGCATTGCAGAGAACCAGTATCACCACTGCAGTATTTTAGATTATTATGAGCTAAATTTAATTGAAATTTACAGTAAAACCATCATGCATTTCTGAGGCTATGTAAGATGGTAAGATCTATTCAGTAGCTACACAAAATAGGTTTTAACGTTTTAGACAGTCTGGCGTAAGTGGGACTCTGTGTGTGGTATGTGTAGTGGTGGCGTGGTGGTGTTGGCACAGACACAGTTGATTCATTTTTGAAAGCTACGTAGAACTCTAAGAAAATCTAAGAACGGGGGCTATCACCAGCCGTTTAAGTAGCTCTTCCCCCAAAATAACACACACCTCTTCGTTATATTATACAAGGGACAGACAGGCGGAAATTTTTGGAGTTCTGATTTTAAAATCTGAACTATAGGAATTTCCCTTGATATTAGGTGATTATTTCAAACCTCTTTGTCGATTTGATAGCATTAGTAGAACGTTTACACCGAGTTTGATGTATTTACGTTCATCGACCTTCATTTCTATTCTAAAATGTCTGTTTACATCATGGGCTGTCGCATTGAGATTTACTCTTACAATTTCTAGTATAACATCTGTTAACAAGCCAATATTGGTGAATGCAAATCGGTATGCTACTCTTTACACAGAGAAGAAGCGAAGGACATTCAAAACTTTTGAATGACTACTCAAGTCTTGGTAAATAAACAGGAACAAGGGACTATTTGGTGTTATTACTGCTTCTATTGGACAACATCAGATAAATTGTGGCCTGAACTGTGTGTGGAATGTCTCATCTGCGTTAAATCAGTTAAAACCAGAGCCAATAAAACTTCTTTCACTGTAGCAAGATATTTCGTTTAAAATTTCTGGTTGACAAGGTTGAATATGGATGCGAAAATATTTTATGAATGCCATGCACAATAAATACTGGAGGGCGAGCCATGTATTCACGGCAAAGAAAGCATTTACGAAAAGAATACTATTTTTCTAAACCCCAAGAACTTAAAATTATCTCATGAAAAATTTGAAGGTTTGATCAACAAATCTGGAAATCCGATTCTTATGAAAACCAAATGAAATATCGATACTCTTGAAATAAGTGGAACTTACTTGTATAAGAACATAATAGATGCTGAGATTGAGGGGTAAACATTTGTTCAAAATGATAAATATACCGAACCAACGGTTGGGCCCTGCCCTCGAGAAGGTATCAACTAGCAAAGGTAAAGAGATATTAAAACGACACTAAAGCAATATATACTGAAAATTCTGTCAGAAAATTAAAGCAAATTTTAGTATGTATTGTTTAGAAGCTACCGGATACCTTAAAATAACTCGATTTAGATTTTTCTAAGTAATTCGATGGTTTACTTTAAAGCTTTTGTGCGAAGAAAAATAAATGATCCTCCTTGGGGACCTTACTTTAGACTATTTATGCCAAACAAAGGACAAGAATTAGAATTAGAAAATGGTTTTAGACCGACTATTGACAAACCTAATCGTGTTTCCAAGAAAACAAAGACACTAATTGGTTGATATCATAGCAACTTCCCATGAGCAAATAGTATACAAATTCATTGATTATATTGTTTTTCCTTTGTTGCTCACGATATTTTTGGTCTGATTATGAAGAAAATCAATTAAAAGTTCATTTCCAGAGTGATTTACAAAAGAAATTCTCCCAAATTCTCCCAAAAAGATCTATGAGTTTAGCAATGGACAAAAACAGGAAGAGAGGACAAAATAAACAACAGATGGATACGTTTAAAAGTTAATAAAAAACTAAGGTCGACAATCATGTCTCTTTAAGAAAGAAAAATATTCGGCCGGTGATTGTTCTTCGCTTCCAAATGGAATGAAAGGAAGAGACTTCCTTTCAAAAGTGGAAAAGAGAACGATTGGTTCCCTTGGAAACTAGGTAACATCCTCAGACATAACAAGGCTAGCTATACCAAAATAACTTTACAAGTAAATATACTTCATTCAAAAGAATTTTTAGAGAAAAAAAAGGAGATACTTCCCAATAAAGAGTACAAATAAACAAAACAGCATAGGTTTTTAAATGAACGGTAAATAGACATCTTGTTTGAAGTATATTTCGAATGAGTTTTGCAATTTTTTCTCAAATATTAGCAAAGTATTACAAAATTCTTTCCCTTATTGGTCAATAAGGTCTGGAACCACGATGAGCAGTCTGCGAGTCCCCAGAAATTGCCGTTTACATTTCAAACCACAAATAGAAGTAATGTATTAATGATTCTGAAACAGATAAAAGAATGCCCCACATCATGGTGACATCCTCACGTGTATGATGGTAGATTGGGCAGGTAAAAGTGCTGTGCCATTTTCTCAACTAACCAGCTTTTTGGAGGCGTCAGTTTTTCCTTCAGACGGAAAAATTGTTTAAGTAGTAGCATTTTTCACCGGCCCAATCAGAAAGTATGGACAAGGGCTTAATGACAGGTGCAGTTTTTATGGCTACAAGCAGGACATTTGATACTCTAAATTATGCCTGAATTTTGTATAAACTATCTGTGGCATCAAAAATATTATTTGTATCATTAGTATTAATTTGTTTGACAAGAAGAAATTTGTAATACACGATGGGCAAAGCTACGAAATGGTATCAATGTCAATATCCTCAAGTCTCAACGTTCTATCTATAAATGTTCATATTGCTGGTAAATAAGGTAAAGAAAAATCTAAAATTGGGTGATGTAATTCTCTACGTTGATAACGACAAGGTTTATTCCTGTTCTGGAAAGACAAATACAGACATTGAGAATACCCTGAGTATGAATTTTGTGTCTATGATTACATGCCTATATCTCAGAATTGATTTTGTTTTCTGGCTCATTTGCCATGATAGGGGACCACTGGCAGTGATCTTAGGTATCTTGGGATTACTACACTTGATCTTTACTTTATATCTAATACCTTCAATATTATTGTCTCTGTTCCAAGCAAGCATGGCCTCTGTAGTCTGTACCGTAAGATCTAATTCTAACATATCTACCCATTTTTCAAAAATCGTTGTCACGGTCCCTAATACTTCAATTAGAACGTTATAAAATACATCTTTTTCATTTTCCATATTCTTACAATTAAATACTTCACGTCATCGTAATTTGTGCATTTCTCTTCTCTTTTTTTCTATACTAATTTCGGCAAGATGGACCTATCAACTTACAACTCCTTTTGTCTTCTTTTTCCATTACAGTGATTACAGGTCTATTATGGTTTAACTGCTTCTTAGTCCGAATAGAGAAATCGCATAAACTTTTGCAATCGTCTGACTCTAGTACTTTCTCCTGCTGAGTTATGTATCCTTCCTGTTGCACTCTATTTTTCAATTCCTTTTTTTAATCTCCAAGTTCATCTGCAGTAAATTTTTCGGTTTTCAGTAGAATATTGACTTGACAAACTAGTGTGTTACTTCGTCAGGATTACCCTTTTAGTACCAGACCCTTCAATATCAATTGAGTCAATAAGTGCATTGTTCTCTCGGCTGGCTTTCATTCCCATTTTCAAGTGTTCAAGTATGACTAGAGTGTTTTCCCAAACTTATGTTATGCACAACACCTTAATGACTTCACTGTTATCTCTCAGTCGATCTTTTCCAAGATTGCAAATTCCAAAGCATGATGAAGCAGAGAACCTCGCATATTTCCACTGTCGGATACAGAATGGGGAGCTTTGTCCCTCTATTGCTCATACTTTTTTTCTTAGCACATCTTTCATGGATTTGTTTGGCATGAAACATTTGGGGCCTGTACCTACGTTGTTGTGCCACAAGAGACAATCGTGTGATCGATTTTGCCATTGCTTATTAGCAATGGCAAAATAAGCTTTATAATTATTCCATGCTAACAATCTTATAGTTTCAAAAAGAAAAAGGTTTTAAAAGATGTTTGATCCAGTATGTTGTGCTTTGTTTATTCATCCACTAATCAGCTGTAGACTCCAGAAATCATTGATGTTAAGTTTCTGTGTCCTTTTTCGGCTTTTCAACTTCACGTTTATTTACTGGAATCACAATGTGTAGTAAAAGACATTTTGTTCATTCAGTTAAAACTAGCCTTATTTCTGCTGTCTAAATTTGCTATTGTATGCACCTCATTTTAGCCATGCTAGAAATTCGCGAAGTTTTAAAGGAGAGATTTGAATAAATCACATACTCAGCTGAAATGTTGCAAAGCATTTAAATACATGCGTTCTTTCGACAGAACCATCGAATAGGATTGATTAGAGTCTGCCCCCCCCCCCCATACACACACACACCACCACCTTTGGAAATTTTTTTATTAATATTATGAGATAGCAGGGCTTTTTGACTTTTAAAATCATTTTTCATTGTTCTCTCAGGTTTTGTATTAAAGCTGATGGTCATTAACTATTTACAAGTCGGATGTTCACCACCAGTTTTACCGTCCGTCCAAAAAGATTTTCCTGATCAATTTCAAATTTCTCGAAATGAAAACGTGTGGACTCAAAAACCCATTCCCCAATCTATTAGGGCTTATACATCATCTAATAAACAAAGTTTGGGTGAGCTGCTCCATATGTTCTTTAAGTATTATTCTACCTTCGAATGGGGCTCCCGCAAGATATCAGTCAAAGATGGTACACTGAAGCGTTGGCCACCAGGAGTGGACAGAGGTCGTGGAAATATTTGTTTGTATGTTGAAGACCCTGCAACATTGCAGAATACAGCCCGATCTGTATTTAATGCATATATTTTCTGGGAAATTAAACAACAATTCTGTACAGCATTTAGGCTGATAACTGGGGAGAAAAATGTACAATGTCTTGGTTTTACATTATTTCAAAAGGAGAATTGACAAAGGCAATAGTTACTTTCTATAGCATTTTAATTTTATATGTGACCATTTGGACATTGAATAGGAAGAAGGCAAGTTTCTCTGGAATCAATGAATCATGTAGTTCTTGATCGCATACCATGTATACCTCTCAGAAATAGTCGAGACCAATGACACTCCACCTCCTGAGTAAGTAAGCAAGTAAGCTTTGATATAATTTATTTCTTCCTAGCATTTACAAGTAGAAAATAATCGTTTTCCATCAGGGAAACAAGATATACTGAAGAAAATGAAACAATTGAAAATGAAATAAAATACAGTAAGAAAACCTATTAGATAAAATATTTGAAGTTCGTATAGTCATTTCGAGAACTAAGCAATTCGATTTGTGTGGACATTAACTCAATTCTAGCCAATAGTGTGAAATGTTTTAAACTGCGAATATATAATTTACATTTTAAAATGTTTTGCAAATTTTCACTATACCACGCGTAACTATCACTTGCGTTTTGTTAATGTGAACATTAATGTCTTTTTCATCAAACCCCAGGTTTTTAAAGTAATTTCTAAGGCACTTTGGGACGTACCCAAGTGACCCTACAATGATCGGTATAATTCCAAACTTGTAAGTTTGGTACATGATTTGCATATTTCGAACTAGGGGACCGTAATTGTTGAGTTTCTCCTGAATTTTGCTACTGATATTGGTGTCTGCTGGATAGCTGACCTCTATAATCGAACATGCTTTATTATTATTGTCCCATACCAGTAAATCTGGTTTGTCGTGTGGTACTTTCGTTATTGTTCTTATCAGTAAGTATATAAGAAAGTAAGCTGTCTCGGTGTGGACGACAACTTGTGTCGAAAACATTACGTGCAAAAATGAATGACTTAAATGACAGTATTTTTACGATTTTTCTTTGTTTTTGTTAAGTTTTTGTTGTAAAATTATTCCTTTTTTATTGCATTAGTCTTAGGCTTTGGAAATGTCTTTGTCGTGCGTGCTAGGCACTCGTCTAGCTTCCAAGGATGGTCATAAATATATGTCAAGTTGAAGAATTCAAAAACTTTAAGTAAACAGCTAAAGGATAAATAAAAAGTTCTACTTTTTGAATTTATACTTAGAATAACACACCATTTAATCTATATCCTTTCATTTTGGCTTCGTGCTCAAAAGTGCACGTTGAATCACTTAATGCATTTTTTGGTAAAACAATCTTCTACAGTAAAACGTGTGAAAAAGTCATTTTGATTTATAGCTTTTATGTTTAATATTATCAGGTTACATGTTACTTTTAATTGTAGTCTTATCAGCTATGTTAATTTCTTACTGGGTTGTGTACATAAGTTTTTGATTTAATAAATCTCTGTTTTTTTCCTATGAGAAAGCAGTGTGTGTTGTACTCCTATTTCTATATTATACGAAATTGTCATTATTAAAATATATATGACTTCAAAACAAAAATATGGATAGCTTAACAGAAAGAAAAAGGTTTTTAAATAAGAAAAAATTGGCAATGTCAAGCTTTGAATACAGTCAAAACAAAAATTTCAATAATTAAATCAGAGAGAAAGATGAAGATGTAGCAGGCAGACAAAAAAGAGAATGAGGTCTACACTAATGAGGTCATTAGCCTGACATTTTCATTTGATTTGAAAAAATGAAATTTGTTCCACTCATTTAGAACAAGTAACTCTTTCTCTTCCTCGTGGTCTTGACATTTTTGTCGTTCATTGGTATTTGGAACCTTTTTCACTTACTTAGAACTTGAAGTTATTTTGCCTCTGTTCAGTTAACCTACATTTTTGTTTTGCCATTCTTCTTGGTTTGAAATTAGGTAACTCTTTTCACTTTCGACGACAATTGTTTGTTCTTACTAGGCAACTTCACTTCATTGCTTACCTTAAATCTAGAGGCGGCTACACGTTTTATATGAAATCACAGCTTGCATCCAACCATCATTTAGTGATATACTAATGCTACCCAAAGGCTATAAAGACCCTTTGTTCTTCTGCTTCTCGCTAGGTTTAAAAACAATAATCAACATCAAGATAAAGTCTGACACATAACTAATGTATCTCGTGCTATATGTGGTTTGAAATATACGATATACTTATCAGATATACTTAAGGTATCAGATTATTCCAATCTCTCTCCTTGTTAATGTCCTGCTCTACGTGGATTTGGAAGTTTAATTTAGGGTTGAAAATCGATCTAAGATCTCTATACTATGTTTTTACAGTAAGATAAATAAATCATAAGACACTGCTAGAATTTCAGATCCTTGACCCTTAGCAAGCACTAAACTGTAAGAAATTGGAATTAACTTGTTTATTTTGAAGTCATCAGATCAAAATAGCAGTGTTGTCAACAGAATTCACACCTCTATCTTCCATGTCAAACAGTTAAAAGTAATTAACAGAGCTAAGTCTGCCTTTTCCCAGGTAAGATGCGGGACAAGGATACTGCCTTTATATTCTCTGCGTCTTCGTAAGCAGTGACAAAAAGAGAGTCAAGTAAGAAGTGTTTCAATCCGCTCCCCCGTAGAGTTTTTAATTGATGAGAAGGGTGACTAGAGACCCAACACCATTAAAAGCAATAGCTGGCAAAGGGCAAACGAGTTTAAGGGGGAAAAGCCAGAAGCTGAGATTTTTGCAGAAGATCGGCGTTCTTGAAGGTACTCTGGCTTCACAATGATCCCTGTTCAAGTGGAGAAAGCTGAGGGCAACAGGCTTGCTAGACGTTGTAGTCATACGACGAGGCTCCAGGTACCCTGTGGCACAAATAGACAGGCTCCACAACTGGCATTCCAGCGGGAGAGGTTTGGGCTCTCCACTGGGTTCTTACCCCGACCAACCAAACCTCTAGTGAAATACACAAATGATAAGCAAACGAAAAGTGAATAATATTAACGTCGTAAACGATTCTACCTCGGCATACAAAAAGGGAGTTCCTCCTGGCAAAGGTAGAAATAAGGTACAAGGGTCGTCCTCAAGTGAGCTAATCCTGGTGAACATTCGAAAGATCAGAAATGATTTTAGAACTGCAGCAGGGAAAATCAGATCTTTGTATCTAAAAGGCTAACTTTAAAACGCGAAACAAATGCGTAGATTGAAAATAGAAATACTGGGTATAAGAGGATTTAACATGGAACCTATCTTATAGATAATATACCCATTATAAGCTCAGATTATAATAACCAACATGAAAAGGGAGTAGAAAAACCCCTTATTAAAAAGGTAGGTAAAGCTTTACCTTGTTACTGGACTGTTAGGTATAGGGTCTTTTGTTAAAACTAGATGCAAAACCTCGCCCTGATACAACTTTATACATTAACTAGCAATAATGCAAAAAGAAACTGGAAGGCTTTAACGAAGAGCTAGATAAGTACTGAACATCACAAGAAATTATAGCTGTGATGGTAAACATAAATGCAAAGGTGGGAAAGGGACAAGGAGGAGACTCTGTTGGGGCTCATTAACTTGGCCAAAGAAATGACAATGGTTCAACAACACCTTCAAAAGTTGTGAACATGCGTAAGTCCAGATGGTTATACCACTAACCACATTGACTAAATCATGGTTAAAAAAGGTTAAAAATGTAATTAATCCAACAGAATGCTATTTTGGTGCCGTTGGTAACAACAATTACATTCTTGTAGTAAACCATATTATATTCAAACCATGGCGATCTCTAACTAAGAGTTAGTTAAAGATCGCCGCGATTCAATCCAAAGGGCCTGTAAAGGAAATCATACCTCTTAAACAGGATTTCAGTCTTTTAAAGAATGACATTTCGATAAAAATTATTGTAAAGAAGTTCAACAAAGAATGAAATCAGGCAATTCTCTTAAAGAGGTTGACGTAAGTGGCAAGCTCTGCCAAAGTTCAGGAAATATTTCTGGAATAGGCCAAATGCTAAACAGCAATTGGTGACACAGATCTTAGGTCAAATAAACAAAAGATGGAAGCCATTTCCCTATACCGAAAGTTGAAATAAAATCTTCTACTGGAAAAACTTTGAAAATAGGAAAATTACAGTACTTCATAACATTGCAACAGAGCCAGTTATTCTGTTGAGAGGGTAAGAGGACGAAGAAGTTGCGAAGTAAATGACATGCAATATGGCTTCATGGCGGACAATGGTATGAGGAATGCGATCAAAGTTGTCTGACCTTGCAGTTAATCGAGGATCTGAAAAGGAATGCCTAGATGTTTTTTCCTTAATTATGTTCTTCTCTTAATATTCCTTTACAGCGACGTTTCTGATAGAGGAACCTTCCAAAAACTTGAAAATGCAACCAATTTTATCAACTACATAGCTAGTTGGCACAGCGTCATCAACACTCTTTCGGTACAAAAAAACTCCGATGGGCAAAGCAGTGGAAATAGACAGACTTGTCTGCACCAAGAGTTAAGTAGTGACTAAGTTTTCCATCTATATCAGACATTCTTTTTTCTTTATTAATTCCTTTTTAAACTAGGTACTTTAACTGAAAACCAACTGCCAAAACAAAGCCCCACTGAAGGGCACAGTCAAAGCCCCAATTACTTACTTACTTACTTACTTCAGCCTGGAGGTTGTAAGTCAAAGCCCCAATTACTGGGGGAAAATGACGTTAAAACCAAACAAATCTAGGCTATGTTCTTGCTTTTCAGTGAGTCGCTATGTGCAAGCCCCAAACACCCCTTGAAAATTGTGCAGTCGTAGACACATCTAACAATAAGAAAGATGAAATCTCATGGAAGATCACCTTATTGCATTGTATTAAAAATCCTTTGATGAATAAATGTCATGTTTGAGGGTGTCTTTAAATAAGTTACTCAGAATATTAATCACTTCATTTAGAGTGCTAGGCAAAAAAAATATGACACATTTTTGGAGTGTTACTTCCTCCATTTTTTATAATGGATGGTCTTATTTTTCTATTAACTTAAGCTCCTCAAGAACGTTTTCCACGAGTTAAAGACTCACTAGATTCAGTTATTGCTCAGAAAGAACCGTTTTTGACTGCATTGTTAACAATCTTGTCAACAATGCAGTTTTCTTCCCTCTCCTTTTCTCTTTGAAACAATGCTGCTTGAGCTGCACCAACCAGCTGCATATCAGCTGAAGGAAAGTTACTACTAAATCTTTGGAACCTTTCCATAGAAAGCAAATGCTTTTGCTTTTTGTGGAAAGAAAATGGAAGTGTTTTAATAGTTTGTATTTGTCTTCAGTCGCATTTTTAATGTCTGAAGCCATCTTTAATGAAGGTTGTTTCTAAGCATACAACAAAGAAACCAAATAAGCAATTTTTCATAAGTAAAATTTTCAACTTTAAAGCCTGGTGCGTCCAAATTAAAGATTTCTTGACAAACCTTTTTGCTTTTTAATTTGTATCTTAATCTACAATTTAGATCAAGGGGAATATTTATCTTACTATTCGGGCATGCTTTTTCGGGATCACCGGTAAGCACATTCATTTGCCAAATATGCAAAGGAAAATATCATGAATGACAAAAATATTGAACATGTTAGATATTCAGATATTGGTCCCTAGAGATAAAATTATGTAAATGGTTTACCGTACTCGGAAGCAAAAGCCGTAAGCAGAGTGCCAAGAAGGACACGTTGCTTGAGTGCAATGTTCTCGTGAGCGTCTAGATTAACAGAAAAAGATACTTACGTTTCCAAAACATCTAAAATTGAAATAAAAATTTGCATTCTCCTTTTTTTGAATATTCAACCCATGAATATTGTTCATACCAGCGTGTTTGAAATGAAAAATTTTATTTTCCAATTGTTTTGGTTTCATAACCTTTGACAAGGGATTTGACAGAGCCATACATTACAATAAAAGAAATTTTCTTCGTTTATCATTTCAGATAAAGGATAGTAGGGATTCATGCTAAAGAAATTGAGTTTCTCCTTTCGTATTTTAAACAATTTTTTGTGTCTCGACCTTGTTGTCTCTTGTGGCTTGACTTGAAGAAGATTGGAGTACAAATGTAGCTGAAATCTAGGCTACACAATTTTATACAATTATCACGTAATTATATTTTTTCAAGTTTGCATTCAATCGTTTCCTATGAGGATTAAAAATTATCTAACACCTAACTTAAACAGAAAATGTATGGTGCAGAAGAAATCTAACACACTCAATCAAGTAAAGTTTATATAGGTCATCAATAGTCCCTATTGTTGTTTATGCATCAGAGACATAGACACTGAAGGTAGAGGACATGAGAAAACTAATGGTTTTTGAAATTGACTATTTCAGGACCATCACTGGAAAAATCAGATTGAACAAATACAAGCTGGCAGATATTAGAAAAACTCTTAAGAGTGCAGTATAATTTTTTTGATGTTATTCAAATACGGAGGTTAAACTGGTTTAGCCATGTAGTGCGAAGTGATGAAGCAATCTACGTCTACCGCTGTTACAAAAAAAATTTCCCTAGCAAAAGACAAAATTCATTGGGAAATGAACCTACCTTTTTTGTTGACGCTGGAAAGAATGGCAACTGACCTGGAACGATGGAAACGTTGTGTGGCCAATAAATGTGTAAAGATCTGAAGAAAATTATGCAACTAAGTTAAGTCAAGTCAAAACTTCAAAAGCTGATAGATGTTTTCTCCAAATAGCAGTGTCAGGAGGTAAAAGCAACCACGTGATTGATTTATTCTCATACAAATCGTAATAGTTAAAAGAGCAACAATCAAAATTTACAAAATTCAACGTCGTTTTCCACTAGTTTCTCATTAAGTCTCCACTAAATAAAAAAAATCTTTCCTTCCTTGTGATGGACAAATTCCCACAAGCGATCCTATGACACCCCCTGCATGTCACTTGTGATACTGCTCACTACCCAGCTGATTAGTTCATTCGGTCCAAAACTGCATGTGAAGATGTATGTGTTTGTTTGTGCATCTATTATTTGATAAGATTTTATTTGTGAGCTTGCATTTCTTCATTCAGAACATCACTAATTTGTTCAAACATCTCGTCCTATCTTTTCCTTTCCTATCTACAAGTATACAATATATATATACAATATATATATACAATATATATATATATATATATATATATATATATATTCAGGACTACATGACCATCGCAATGCAAGAGTGGTCTTTAAATTTTATCTGTGCTGCAGCAAAGACCCATTTTCGTTTCCAAGTCGCTTGGATTAAATTTGCAGTAAAATAAAAATTATGGCTTCTAATTCAAAAACTACATAAGTGTACTTGGCAAAATAAAATGGCCTAATAATGGTCCCTTAAGAGGTGATTTTTTAATTGAAAAAAAGGGAGATTAAATTTAAAAATATAAACTTTGAAATAATTTAAAATGAGATGTCCTTTAGAGTGCCTGGCTCTTTATGAGAGTGAAAACATGAGTTGTTAGTAGTAGATATATATATTGTCTTTTTCTTTCTGTATATTTTGAAAATAGTATTCTTTGATCTTGTGTTTAAAAGGGTTGACATTGTTAGTGGATTTTAATTCAGATGATAGGTTATTGGTGTGGTGAAGTAAACTCCCATCCACCGGGTCCCCAGGTTGCGGATAGGGGAACGGCCTCCAGATATGGAGGTCAGCTGCGAATATGGAATAAGCAGTCCCGGACAAAATCACGGGTTGCCCTTCGGCAAGGCATAGCACCCGGCAGCCGCCCCGCCTGGGTCACAGGTGAAGACATTGGTTAGCAGGATGTTGGATGATTTAGTGAGGCAATATAGCTTTAGCTCACTCTATCAGTGGCAAGGCGATATGTGGTAAAACCCTTAACACATATTCGGCAAGGCACACACGTTCTTGAGAAGAGCACTGCTAGCACTTGTATGGAGCGGCGACCGCAAGTGAGAATTTAGCTACTGAAAGCACAAAATGACACAAACTCTAAGACTTTCATCCCGCCTCGCTCGTCGAGCGGTCAAACAAGGAGCGCGTCCTGCAATGGTGTCGCAGGTTGCAGTCGAAAAATGGGCGCCTGCGACAATGAGAAATAATCACAAAATCCCAAGCTTAATGAAAGGAAAGAAAAATATTTTTATTGGTACGATCAATGTACAAACTCTCAATAAAGAATGGAAAATACCAGAACTGATCTCTTCAGCCGAAAGCACAAAACATGACATCATTTGTGTACAAGAACACAGAATGTGTCATGAAGACCTTGTCATCAAAGAGCAATCATTCGGCAAATGGAAGTTAATCACTAGCTCTGCCTGGAAAAACAACATTAATGCGGCTACCGGTGGAATAGGAATACTTTTCAATCAGGAAGCATATAACACCCTAATTAGTGTTGAATCGATATCTCCAAGGATTATGACAGTCACACTAAACGGCAATCCCCAGACCACCATAATATCCTGCTATAGCCCTACAAATGTATGCGACATATTAGAAGTTGAAAGATTTTACCAAGACTTAACCTCAGTTACCAGACAAATTCCCAAGCACAACGTACTGATAATTGCCGGAGATTTGAACGCACATCTAGGCAGGCTAGACAACTTCAAATTCTCTTATCATGAAGAAACCAACAGAAACGGAGAAATGCTCAAAAATTTCATCCGTGAAAACGAACTGCTATGTCTGAACACTAACTACCAGAGAAGACAGGGACAACTTTGGACACATAAATCACCAAACGGTCATACAGCACAGCTAGATTACATCATCATAAATAGAAAATGGAAAAACAGCGCTAAAAACTGTAGAGCTTACAACTCTTTCCTGAGTATATTGTCAGATCACCGTATTGTGACTTCTACGTTTCGTCTGAGCCTCCGAGCAAATAAGAAGAAAACCTCCAAAACCACCCGCTTTGATTGGTCAATCCTGAAAAATGATCCCGAGACCCGGAACACTTTCATCATCAATGTAAAAAACAGATTTTCAGCCTTACAGGAGGAAACCCAACTAGATAACGCCGACTCGAAATACGAAAATTTTGAGACTGCTGTCAAAGAATCTGCCTTAGAATTCATTCCCCAAACTCAAAAAACGAAAAGGATCTATCCATGGGAATCACAAAAGATTCGTGAAAAACGCAAACGCCTGCACGAAGCATCCGAGCGCAAAACATCGCAACCTTCACATGAAAATAATCTTATGTATCAAAGATGCTCTGCAGAACTGAAAGAAGCTTACAATCAAGAACAACGCCAGTACCTGCAACAAAAGATAGATTCAATATCAAAAGCTGCTAGCAATCAAAAATCGGCTTTTGCATGGAAAACAGTAAACGAGATCACAGGGAGAAAGAACAGCAGCAAGTCTAGATTGAAAGCAACAAATGATTCGGAACGAGTAAAATTATGGCAGAAGCACTTTCAAGATCTCCTAGGAAATCCGCCAGTAATCGACGATGTTGAGATAACCCCAGTCATCACTGAAGAACTCAATATCCAAACAGGCCCGTTTACCTTGGAAGAGCTGTTTAAATCCATCAGGGACGTACAATATGGAAAGGCATGCGGACTAGATGAGATACCAGCTGAAATATGGAAACTTGATGAATTTCACCAAATTTTGCTTGATTTCTGCAACTCTGTCTACCATCAAGATCCTATCAGCAAATGGCGAAAGGGTTGTATATTACCCTTCCCCAAAAAAGGAGACCTGAGTATACGAAAGAACTATAGAGGAATTACTTTGACTACGATATCTGCAAAGCTCTATAACCTCATGCTTTTAAACAGGATTCGGCCAAAAATAGATCCACTACTACGAAAAAATCAAAACGGTTTTCGCAAGAACAGATCAACCATAGGACAAATACTCACTATTCGTCGTATTCTCGAAGGTGTTAGATCGAAAAACCTGCCTGCCGTCCTTCTGTTTATTGACTTCTCTAAAGCATTTGACTCAATACATCGTGGTAAAATGAAAAAGATTCTAAAGGCATATGGAATCCCTGAGGAAACTATCGATGCAATCTCAATGCTTTACGTAGACACCCATTCCATGGTACGCTCACCGGACGGAGACACAAACTTTTTTGAGATAACTGCCGGAGTTCTGCAGGGTGACACTCTCGCCCCGTACATCTTCATAATCTGCCTAGACTATGTGCTAAGAAAAGCGCTTGACCAAAATAACCATCTCGGTCTCACGCTCAAAAAGCAGAGAAGTAGGCGATATCCACCAGTTAAAATTACAGACGCGGACTATGCAGACGATTTAGCAGTTCTCGCCGATACACTTAAAGATGCAAACACTCTACTTCACAGTATCGAAAATGCAGCAAAAGAAATCGGTCTCCACCTCAACGCAGATAAAACAGAATACATCTGTTTGAATCAAGACTCATCTGTAGGCATGAAGAGCACCAATGGTAATAACATCAAGCAAGTCCAAGACTTCAAATACTTGGGTAGCCATATTACCTCTACAGAGCGAGATATTGATATCCGATTAGGCAAAGCCTGGGGTGCTCTAAACCAACTTGAAAAGATCTGGAAATCAAATCTCTCCGATAACCTGAAAAGACACTTTTTCAGAGCAACGGTTGAGTCTGTACTTGTTTACGGATCTGTCTCATGGACACTAACCTCAAAGCTCGAGAAAAAGATTGATGGAGCATACACACGAATGTTACGAGCGGCCCTAAATGTTTCCTGGAAAGACCGTATCACAAATAATGAGTTGTATGGCAACGTACCAAAAATAAGCAAAACCATCAAACAACAGAGATTACGCTTCGCTGGACATTGCTGGCGATCGAAAGAAGAGCTTATAGCAGATGTCCTGCTCTGGAATCCAATGCATGGACACAAACCAGTTGGTAGACCTAAGAAAACCTACATTGACCAACTGATGGAAGATACAGGCTGCACATTAGACGAACTACATAATGCGATGGACGAGAGGGTACAATGGAGAGCTCGTGTCAACGAATGCCGAGCTAGCTGGACCTAAACAAAACAAAACAAACAATAGGTTATTCCATATTTTTGGCCCTAGGTAAGATAGGCATTTTTGGCCTGTGTTGCTTTTACGAGATGGGATATGTAATTTAAACTTTGACCTTCGTGTAACACAACTCTGGTTGACTGCGTGGAATATTTTATCATAATAAACCGGAGCAGTTCCTTTAAAAAATTTCAATATCTTTACCCTAATATTTTGATTTACTCTGTGCTTTGTGGGGAGCCAATTTATCTCTTTAAATTCAGTAGTACCAACAGGGCTGTGTTTTTTAAATTCAGATAAAAGCGAATGCATTTGTTTTGTGCAGATTGTATTTTTTTTTTTATCAGTCTCTTATTCAACATGGGGTACCATGAGGAGCATGTATAATCAAAAAGTGGCTGAATAAGGGCATTGAGGAGCAATCTGCAAAGGAAATTCACACTCACCATTAATCTTTACTGCCTCCCGGAATAAACCAAGTGAGAATACGTACAGTGACAACTGATGCAATTACTGTTGAAGCAAAAGTAACATCATCATTTTGCTTCATGTTCACCTGAAAGTACCACTTCCAGAAAGAGATTTTTTTCGGGAATTTAATCTTTCACCATTTTTCAAAGCTCCCGTTGAAACCCAAATGCTGTTGCTATGACAAAACGGCCTCGTGTTGAGCTTGACAACATTTCAGGTCAGTTCAAAGATGACAGAAAATGGACAGCAAGGGTCCTTTACCAAACTCAGGACAATTAGCAATGACTTGTCAGAGTTTGAAAAAGTAACTGAAACAAGAAAAATTTCTATAGCTAAGGGTAAAGTACCATATTTAAGTATTATTATAAACTTTATACTTGTCAGGTTAGCGCTCTGCAAATCACTACACTTGTGGTTGGTTTGGTAGTGTTTTTCAGTGTATTCAAATTATTGGCCGCATTTTTCTGATGACTTTTATTAGTTAGTCAGGGATCGGTCTATTTGTATGCTACTTGAAGGTCACTTACTGAGCAAAGATTATAGAGAAACCTGTGTATGGCAATGATTAATACTTGCGTTGAGGACAGCACTACGTCTACTGTGGTGCTGTTTTGGACCCAGTTGTGGTTGCACAATTTATTCCACTTTCTGGTAAGGTGTACCGGTCTATGATAGGATTTGTTCATTTTGTATATTGTTGCACATGAGGATACCCAATCAGCACCTCAACAGTGAAAGTTCAGTGATATGATTATTGTAAAATCATCTGGTAGTTATGTTGTGTTGGAGTAGAAAATAGAATCGATCTGTAACCTATGTTATGTTGTAGGTTTTTTACTTATTTTATGTAAATGACAGCACTACTCGGGGTTTTTCCATTAACTTGTAGTTATTATTGGATTGTTTAAATATAACGTTACATTTGTAATGCTGGTTACCTATCATTGGAAAGGTCTAGGTTTATTCGAGCTTTCCCTGGCTTTCCATTACTGATCATTACCATTAACGAAATGGTTTTGGAGGGGTGCAAGAGATCCATGAACACAAATGTCTTAATTAACTGATAGGATTGTAAATTTTTATCAAGTCCTTTACTTCCGTTGTTACAATGGCAAATGCATAAAGTGACTTTTTAATGTCAGATAATATGTAAATTTGTTTTAAAATATTGTTTAAAAAGTTTCGTCTAGTCTGAATATCACACAGCGAACCTCTAATTGCTTGACTTAATTGTGATACCAAAATCACCATGACATTTGTATATCTTTTTGTCTTGTTCTAAAAGCGACAGTCAAGAGTAAAATTGGTAAAATAATATGAGAAGTTAACAATGGGTAAAAACCCACACACAGGTGTAAGGTGCTCCATATGCTATATTACTATATTGGTGGTAAGCATCAATTATACTTTAGCTAATCTAAAAATTATTGACTACTTTCTTAGAAGACCTAGCAATCATCATCTTAGTAGTAAGTTAAAGACTGTAGATTTGCTACTGTGGGCAAGGCGGTTTTGACATTTGACAATAACTCTTTTTAGTGATTGGACAGGAATAAAGGAAATTTTTGGACCATACCCTCTAGTTTGGCCTAAATTGTATACTGTTGCCTTATTTTTTATATTCCATACCACTACTTAAAGGCTGATTAACAATTAAAAATAAAAAATGTAGGAAAACTACCATGGTTATATCATATTTTTTATTAAAAAGAATAACCCAGATTTGACAGAAAACCCATAAACTCTGCCAATTTCTTAAGAATTTTAGTTCCACATTTGGTATTAATATTTAACACTGGCATTAATATTTCACTAATGACAATCTTTTGAACTTGTCTTTTCTGAATTCATATGCTCTGCCACCTCTGTTTGGCATTATGTACAAAGTCATTTTTTAAAAGATTCAGGAAGAAACTAACCCCTGTTGTTTTTTGCTTCCAATACTCCAGTGTATATCATTTTTACATCTGTCAATTTGAAACTATTAATATGATATTTGCTTTGCTTCTTGATATTTTTTGTTCAAAATTTAAACATGCCAGACCCATTTAAATTAAGCCACAACTTATTTGAAGTTGTATAACAGGGTTATATTTTTTAAATAAATTTTTAAAATAGATTTTAATAAAATTAAAATTTTCACATGCATAGTGACCAAAACATGAATTATCAACCTATCTTGTGACAGTTGACTTGCCTTGGCCTTTGAGTCACATCATCTTAAGTTGTTTTTCTATTTAATGTAACATACTCTATGCATGTTTTCTGAGGTAAAGGGTGACAGTGATAATTAAAAACTATATATAAAAATATGAGAAATTATTTTGCATTTTATACTTGATATTGGCTTCAGTCTCACTGAGGATGGATCTCAAACAGAAAATAATTGTTTGTTCCCATTTCAGCTGGCCATTGTATTCAGACAATTGATGCACTAAATGATAAAATATCTGATTTGACATCAGAATTAGAAAAACTTGCTTCAACATCAGAGGTGAAGCTTGTGGTTGACCAAGATGAAAGCATTGGAGGATTTTCCAAAGGTTCTTTCAAGAATGACACTGCTCCAACAATAACAGGACTAGCTCCAATGACCTCAATTGGTAGGATTCTTTAATATAACATTTAAATTTTTCACTTGATAAGAGAATTCAGAGAAAGTTAGAATGAGATTAGGGTTTGCTTTGTTATTTTTCTTATATTTTGAAATGCTAGTAATAGTATCACCAAATGTGGTATGGTTTTAGTACCTGATTTAAAGTACTGGTGTGATGTGGATGACAATGCAAAAACAATTTTTTAGAATTTACAGTAAAAAAGAGTGTGACTTCGTCATTGAATTTTGCATGCTCTTCTGAACAAATTTTACATAACTGAAACAGTTTGATATATGAAAAAATTTGACTTTGTAGATAGTTATTTGCAAACTATACTGCAACTGTGACACATTGTTGTATATGTTTTTCTTTTGGGTTAATAGAAATTCAATTGCAGAAATATAAACAAGTCTGAGATAAATTTTATTTCTTGAATTTATATTGTTTGTATTTTAGCTGTATTTTTTTGTTTGTTTTTCTAAAGAACTTATGGACTATGGCAAAAACCTGTCTATTTTGTATCCCAGGTGCTATATTGAAAACTATGAGCTAGTTTATTACCAAAATGTCATTTTGAAATTTGGATGAATTTTCTACTTTTGTTTTGTTCCAACCTGTTAAAAAAGACATTTTCTTTTTGAAGTTGGTAGCCTTTTTCATTTGCTAAAGATGTTTACTTTTTTCTTTTAGGTGAACTTGAAAAAAGACATCTTGATAAATTTTCTGGTGCATATACAGTCTACGCAAGTAAGTATTCAATTTAAACTACCTGTAATTAGGGAGCATAAAATAAAAACAAATTTTCTTGGAAGCAAAAATTTTCTGTTTGGAAAGTAATGCGTAGAGCAGTGGTGATACTGAGGAGTATTCAAAATATTCAGTGAATAACAATGTTTTATAATTAATTTTAACCTATTTCCTAATTGTCTTTAATTGGTAGCCATAACCTGACACACAAAAATTATTGGTCTTTTCCTTACTTTAAGATTTTGTTAATGAGTTGTTAATCCATTGATAATTTCTTTCTTGTTGTCAACTGCTATTGTTTTCTTTTTATTAGAACAACCAAGCCTGATAGTATTCAGATTTCAACTTACATAGCTGTGATAAGCAGGCCAACTGCCTTGTGCACCATCCCATGCTAATGTCTTCAAGACCAGCATCTCTATCATCTTATTTTTATTAAAATAACCAAATCAAAACCCGAAAGTGTTCAAATTTCATCTTGAACACCTTAAGCTAATGTGTTACCAATTGATTTAACAATTACAGAGAGTACCATTTGGAAAATTAATTTCATATATGATTAGTTCAAATCTAATCTATTTTTAGTAAAATTTCTTCTTTACTTAACTTATTGTATTGCAAAGCAAACTTTACAGTACCATAATAAATAACACAAGTTTTTACTCCAAAAACTATCAATAATAAGAAACATATTGAAAATTTTGATCAATATCCTATATGACTGGAGACAGCTATAGCTCATAACCCAAAAGCTGTGTTATTCAGGATGCACTCACAATACCTTACAGTTTTAAAAGGAGCATTTACACCATTCAAGATTCAGGATTTTTCAACATTTGTTCTAAACCATTTTAATGGGGAATTCATTATCATGTAACAAGTGCTCTCATAATCAGCTGCTTCACCAATGGAATCATGGCATAATATGTTACTGTGAAATTGTTGTACCAAATATCTGTAAGATTTGTAATTTAGTAATTTGGTTTCAAGTATCCAAATACCACTGCATTTTATCTCTTGGGTTACTCTGGATTTCTTATGCTTTGCATTTTTTTCAAGTATTAACATAGTAAGGATACAACATTCATGTTCTGAACATTGATTTTTCCCAGTGAATGTAACAAAGCTCAATTGTGTTTGGAATACCCAACTTATTTATTTCAATTTTACTGAAAGCAACAACCTACAATGATTAAAACTAATTTAAGCCTTTGCTTCAGTGATATTTACTCTGATCACACATGGATAATTTTACACATATACTAAATCCCCAAGCAATGACCAACTTGAAGATTTTCTTCACGTAAGAATTTCTTCTCCTCGCAGTGCAGTTCGTTCTCATTCATTCCCAATCCCAATACAGGTTCTTGCCTTCATTCTCTAACACTTTACCTTTTTCCCATCTCTCAGTGTACCACTTCGTTCCTTCTGGAAGTAATCCTTTCTCCATTGCCGATTTGACTGTCAAAACTTTGAGTGCATTGTTGTGTCATTTCACGTATTCTAGTCCTGCCCGCTTTTTACATCCAGACAGGAGATGCTGTATTGTCTCTCGCTGTTCTCCACACAACCTACATTCATTGGTATCATTGAGTCCTCTTATCTTCTTCCACGCTCTTGATCCCACCATCTGCTTCTGTAAAGTGAACACTGATGCCGTTTTTCTTGGATCTGTATTGCACTTTAACCATATGTAATCTTCCTTCTTGTATCTCAATGTAATCTTGCTCTGCAGTGGTTTCTCTGGTAACTTTCTTTAGCTTTTTTTTTGTCCTGAATCTAACTGCTTCTTCAGCTTTTTCCACACCTCCTTCCAATTATCAAATCTCTCTTTACAAGTTGTTACATGTCCTT
>RDPX01000013.1:4897005-4907832 GCA_003991215.1 Morbakka virulenta | reverse complement strand
TGATGTCTTGGGTGGACTCCAAACATCTACCATCATTGGAACTACCAACATATTGAGGAAGGTGCTTAACCTCTAAAGCTACTGTTCGGTAGCCGGGGTTAAGTTTTCTCGTCTGGCAGGTGAATACCATCTCCCTGTGCGGGCTGTCATGCTGGACATGAACTTTGTTTATTATACATAATATTTTAAGGGAATACAAAAGCTTCAGCTTAAAAAAACCCTGCTATTAATGCTAACCCTGCATAAACTAAAAAGGAAAAAAGAAAGAAAAGAAAAAGTAAAATGTAGTCATTTTGAAACTGTGACTTCAACTTATTCCGAAAGTCAGACAGGCTCCACGGGCAAGGAGTTGAAAAGTTTCACGCTCATAAAGAATAAAGAAGATCTTGTGCTCTGCAATCTGACTTTCGAAACAATCAGTAGAGACCCTTAATTTCTTGTTCAAGCTGTGTGTTTATTAAAAGTAAAATGATTTCTAAAATTGTCACACAGTTGCCCTTGTAAATATTTCCATACTGTAATACAAGCATGTTTTCGTACAAGTCCTTGTAAATCATCAATTCTTAAATTTTCGTTGACATTTGCTCTTCTTTAGTTGGATTCGAGTTTTTGCTCTTGCGTCGAGGTAAAGTTCAAATTTGAGATGCAGTTTAACAGAAATAACGGAACGATCATGTTTCTGTACATGGAGAAAGCTGCCGTAGTTGTCAAGTGCATCCGTAGTTTTGAAAGCAGTCGTAAACGTGATGAAATTTTCTTGTTCGTTAAACTGATCTTGTAGTTTGACATTTTGGTCTAGCTGTGCCCCTAAGTATTTGTACTTTGTGGTGTTGTTGATGATTACACCATTGTAGCTTAGATTCAGTTATTCACATTTAGCCACTTTACGAGCAGAACCAAACAGCATGACTTCTTTCTTTCCCTTCTTGGAGTTTATAATAAGATCGTTTTCAGCTAAATAGGTGTGGAGATGTTGAATGTCACTACTCAGTTTCTCTTCGACTTCATCCATATTTTCCCCTGGTGCGTAGATAACAGTGTCATCTGCAAACATTAATAAACTGCAGTAGAGTATTGAGTCTTCTATTTCACTGAAGAATAGAAGGAACAGCAAGGGTCCTAAAATGGACCCTTGTGGTACTGTTCAGTACAAGGGTTCAGGTTGGGATTTCTCAACAATGTCTTGGACGATTTGCTTTCGGTTAAATAGATACTGTCCGAACCATGTTAATTCCTTATCTTGTATACCATACGCAGGTAGCTTGTTCAACATAACAGAGTGTCCTAAGGTGTCGAAGGCCTTAGATAGGCCTACGAAAAGAGCCCCAACAATGTTTCCTTTGTCAATGTCTTTATGCTATCGATAAATAACGTAGTCGCTAGTTCCGTACTTCGTTTGGCTTTGTACCCAAATTGTTTGTTGGACAACAATCCATGGCATTCCAGATATTCTATCAGCTGAGTGTGAATAACCCACTCAAGCACTTTTGATAGTATCGGCAGCACAGATATCAGTCGATAATTATCTGTGCTGGTGGTATTGCCGGGTTTGTGAATCGGGGTAATTCTTGCGGTTTTCCATTCTTCAGGAATATTGCTAGTCTCCAAAGAAAGATTGATCAGGTATGCCATTGGTTGTGAAATAGCAGTAGCACTGTCTCTTAATAACCGTGCTGGTAAGTTATCAACTCCGGATGATTTGCTTTTATTTATGCGCTTCAGATGGTTTTCTACGGTTACTTTGGGAAAGTATTTAAATTTTAACGTGGCTGTTGTTCGTAGTCGTGCTATATTTGATAAGTGCCATACACAATCTTTCAGTGGTAACGATTTTAGCTTTAATGATTTTGTAATGTTCGAAAAAAAGTTGCAGAACCGTTGAGCTTTGGTAGGGGTGTTGTTGTCTTCATCGTTCGGACTAGTGATAAACGGGACTGACGATGCTGATTTTGCGTGAACGTTGGTAGGTATAATGTTTTTTATGCACTTCCAAAATTTCTGAAACTTGTTGGAATTTTCCTGCAAGAGAGTTTGATGGAATTTCGCTCTAGCTTTTCGTATTTGCTGGGTGCATTTATTTTTAAGTTTTTAATATGATTTCCATGCTTCAAGTGTTTTCAAATTGTCCGCTTTGCGCTTCAATTGATCTCTTTTAATTTTTATTTGTACAATGTCACGTGTCAGTCATGGGCAATTTCGATCTTGAATTCGTTTTTCGTGGACTGGTACGTATTTATCATAAATGTTATTAAGTTTTTCTTTAATGAATATCCATGGATCGTTTGCATTTCTTAATGAATATAACGAGTTCCAATTTATTTCGTGCATGTCTGTAAGCATTTCAGCTTTGTTATAATTGCGAAAGTTCCGTGCAAAAATAACTTTTCGTTCGTGGTTTGAAAAATTTGCTTTTCTCACGCAACCAGTCATATTATGGTCTGAAATTCCTATTGATGTGACTTCAGTTTTTGCAATCTTTGAGCCGTTATTCGTAGCAATGACATCAATTAATGATTCAATGTTTTCTGTTATTCTGGTTGGCTTTGTTATTAACTGCTTCAACCCATTTATCGTTAATGTTGTTTTAATTTCATGTTCACTTTTATTTAAGAAGTTAACGTTCATATCTCCCATGAGGATAATATCAAGTTTTGCTGTCAATTGATGATTTCACTAACATGTATTTAAAACATGTATTGAAGTCCCGTGGTAAATAACTCTAGGTTTCCGGGGGTCTGTATATTATGCATAACAACCAACTTTTTGCTTTGTTTGGAAATACCTCAATCCAAATACATTCTATTTTGTCGTGTTCTAGATCTAATCTCCTTCTCCAAGTAACTTTGTCGGTTATGTATACTCCTACGCCTCCTCCTTTTTTAGTTGTTCGGTCACGTCTTAGAAACTTGTACTCTGGAATTTCATATAAACCATCCACTGCATCATAATTTTCAGAATTGATATGTGTTTCTGACAATGTAAGAAAATTTGTGTTTTTGTGTTTGTTGAGAAAAAGTGAAATACCACGAACCTTAGAAAATAATCCACAAACGTTTAAGTGTAAAATCTTTGCTCCACGTTGCGAAAATAGAGAACTCATCTCCGGGATATGTTGAGGTGGGCCAGGATTAATTTCGATATCATCTATAAGTAAGAGTAACGAATTCTTACATTTACTATCTCCCGCGATATGAGCTGTAAACTTGCAAATACAAATTCCTGCGTTTATTAACTCTCTTAATTATAAATTATAAACCTGCAAATACGAATTTTAAACAAGTAAAGGCAAACGAATTGACAATTGAGTTTTATCAACCACATATCAAATTTGCTTATCACAATGTTAGGATATCGTCATAGAAAATGTAGTTAAATCTTACTTTATTACAATTTGAAATTTCTTTCTGTGTAAACAAATCAAATGCAGAATAAACTTTAAATAAAATCACGGCAATGTTAGTACGATGAAGAGAAAACCTAGACGAAAATCCAGAAGAAAAATTCTCATAATAAAAATATATTCTTCTCTGTAAGCACGTCCGCACTCTACGGTGGTCACTAAGTACATTACTGTTTTGTATATTATGCTCCATGTCTCTGAATTGAAAAAAGTCATAGTTTTTGCTAAAAACAAAGCCACAACTCCCCGTATACGCACCTGTACGCTTTTATTCCTTCTCTCTATGCATACGATATTGCTTTACTGTTGTGATTTTTTACTAACTGAATCAACGTTCCCAGTGCAATCATAACTTAAGCTTTGTATAATTATATATGTTATAGTAATTTCTTTGAAGTATTTCAACTAAAGGAGTTACTGACTTCCTTAAGAAAAACATGTCAAGATATGGCATAGTTGCTGATGTTTGAACTGACAATAAAACCCAATTTTCACCCCAAGAGTTTCAAGTATTTAGCCAAGAGTGGAACTTCAAACATACAACAAGTTCTCCCATGATATCTCTAATCCAATGGAAAAGTGTAGAAAACAGCCAAGACGTGCAAGGCTCTGATCACAAAACCCAATGAAGGCAATTCAGATGTTTACCTTACACTCTTTGAATTTAGGAATACCCCAATCGAAAGGCTCCAGTTCTTACCACCTCCACGTTTGGTGGGAAGGCCCACAACAACACTTATACCAAGTACATTATCTATGTTAAAGCCAACAACCCATCACCAGCACAACCAATCCTGGTAGTGCAAAAAGAAAAACAAGTCAGAGATTATAATAAGACCAGGAAGAAATTACCACCTATTCCAGTTAATGATGTGATATGACTGAAGAGACCTGAGAAAAATGGTGGGCCAAATCTGCAAGAGAAGACTTGTAGAGAAATCATATGAAGTTAAGGCTGCTGGCAAATTTTATCTCGGAAATAGAAGACAAATTCATGTCGTCCCTGAGAAGTTTCAACTGTCTACAAATAATGATGATGACTTTTATATGATTTGTCTTTTGACATTTGTAGTAATAAACCAAACTTGAACAACTCCAGGGAGACAAGGAGACCGATATAAGAAACAAGGGTACTTGTCATATTGAAAGACTATATTAGTTGAAAGGTTGTTTTGGGATTTGTCCTTTATTCCTTTCTTATGGGAAAGATGTAGTGGGATTAAGTTTTAGATGTATATGGACATGACATAATGGCACTCTGTTTAATCTTTGTGTAGAGTTATTGGAAGTTTAGTTTGCTACTATGGCTAACTTGAAAAGCAACACTGGTTCTTGTTTCTCTTCATGATATTAGAATATTTAGAATGCTACTAAGATATCTTTAGATCAATAAGATGAGACACATGGCTTCAATATAAGCAGTTGCATTAAGAGAAGTGGGGTCAGTGCCTGGTTAAAATTTGATCTCTTTAGTTTACTTGAGGCTGATTCTTTCAGCTATCTTCAACTGGTATCAATGTTCTGCACTGATACCACCAATCTGATCTAATCCATTTGCATTGGTAATTCACACTCAGGAGAAGACTTTTGAGGATAGCAGCCTTGCCATTTCTAAAGGGTTTTAAAATTTTATTCAGTTTGTAATGACACCATGAACTGGTCGTATTACCAAGTTCACATTAGGTATTCTGGGCACCTCTTTTATCTGATTGTGAATGGCTTTGTTCCTACCCAGCAGAACTAGATTTTTGGAGTTCACCAAGGAAGCAAGTTCAAATTGCCTTGCCTTCCTATCAGAGTCGGAAGCCAATGCTTTATCACTATCTCCTCTTGTGGGGTCTTTAATAACCATGAATCTTGCATTAAGTCTTGATTTACTTCTGCATCTTAATGATGACCCAAATAATCTTTTGTGTGTTTTTTGAGATACGCATCATGCATAACTGTATGTGACAGTCCATGAGCTTTGGAAATATTTTTATTAGGTCCAAGATGCTAAGAAGACAACACCATTTCATCTTTTTCAAAGTCACAGTTGCCATTTGATCTTTTCTTAATGAGTATGTCAAAATGAGAACTCACTGATTTCATCTTCACGTCTGATGAAAGATACTATATTCACATACTGTCTGTGATAGCTTTGGTTTCTGGAGTAGTAACAAACTTGGTACACAGTCTCACTTATTGATCAGTATCCAGTAGTTCTCTCAGTAAACTATTCATAACCTGGTTAACACTCCTAGGTCAGTGTTGATAAATGAGTTCTAGTTGGAGAGCTTATTCACCAAATACTGACTGGAGATCGTTAGCTTACTTGATTTAATAATATACATTATTAGGTTCATAGCTTTTAAGTTAGCAGTATGCTCGTGGGTGTTGGAGGAAGACACCAGTTAACAGAGCTACTAACTGGTAGACTCCATGTAATAGCTGGCAGATTCCTGATACAACCAAGGAAATGGCAGAACTCATCAAGTAGTGTATTAAAGCTTGTACTGTGACACCTTTACAAATGTGTGATAGACAGTGTCTGCCCACCCCCATCCCCATAGGGCTTAGTTTGTCAGCCTGCTGATGGTTTGCATCTGGGTTATAGTTCCAAATATGTAATTCTAGTTTAAATTTTGATTAAAAATGGCTCCCATTAACCCAAAGACCTTCAATGGTCAAGGCTATGAAGAATTGCTATGAAGACCTTCCCTACATCTGAGGATGTAGGCTTGATGTGCGATAGTATTGGGTCTACACAGACCAAGAGCAACCGCTTATCTTTAAAAAAGGGGCCCCTGTAGCTTTTGGTCATTTCTAAGGTCTTTCTTGCAATTTTTCGTTTGTGGAAGTTTTTCTTCATTCAACTTACTAATACACTTAGCAATTTCATACCTTGTATGGTTATAAACAATAAAAGATCTAGCCCTCCTCCTAACCTTTGCCTCATTGATTAAAGTTTTGCTGATCTTAATATTTTCTATATGTTTTTCATGGTAATTTTTTTAATGAGCTTTTCTATATATTTTAAGTCTAAAGGCCACCCTTACAGCACCCAGATCAAGTCCAGCAGCATTGGTATTTAAGAAGGAATGCTATTTGAAGTATTGTATGCAAGTACTGGTTTTGAAGTCAACATGTTCAGAACGTAGTCCAGGGGAAAAAAGAAATTGAAAAAAGAAAAGCAAAAAAGCTTTTCTGTAGATGAATTTTTTGTTAAAGAAAAAGTTTATTGAGAATTTACCTGACATTTTGTCTGTACCTTCCTTGACCCCCACCTTAGCGATTCTTCACACAATTAAACAGTGTTTGGGCAGTTCCCAAGTAATCCTTGATTAATTGGTTAAACTTCCAACTTGTACTGAAGCAAATACTTTCTCAAAACTTGACATTCCCCTCGATTTTTGATTGCCTAATATTGTATACCCTTAGTCTTAATCCATCACTTAACATTCACCACCCCTAGACACCAATTAATTAATTTTTACCGTGGCTTTTTAACCTCAATATCTAGATGTTGCATTCTTAACTCATTTTATAAGTTGTTTTAGGAAATGCCCTGTTAAAATTAAAGTTTTCTTTTGCTAGGCCAATATCTACAAAGATCCTGTAATTCTTAGTTTAGTAGATATTCTTAAGGTTGCCAAGGATTTCTATAGTTTCTGGTTTCTAGTTTCCCACAGTATTTTCTTTAGTTAGAGTCCAAGGTGTTCAAACTGTTCATTGATTGTTCTTTGTGGCCATGTGACTTCAATTTTTCAGCTTTTTGGTTTCTTCTTCTACTTCCTTCTTCGTAAAAGGCTGGAACATGACCACTGAGAGCAAACCTTGTGCTTTTCCTAATTTCTCTTAATTTCTTCTTGCATTTTGGCCATTCTGTCACCAGGGACCTGTTTGTTGCCAATTGTTTTCAAACTGTTTCTCGTGTGGCCTACTACTTTCTTTTCGGTGATATTTTTTCGTAGTGATAAAGTACAATGGGTACATTACTTGTCTCCACACTGTTGATTATTTGTGCTAATTTTTACAGTATTGTTTCATTCCAATTCAATTTTAGTTGTTCCGGTCTTTTCTGACAGTTTTTCCTTGCTGCCTAAATAACTGCCCTGTCATACCCTGCTGTTGTTGCCATAGAGTGAATATTTTTTATGTACTTGGTTCCTCCTCTACGTTCCTTCTGGCGTCATTTACTTTTTGTCTTCCATTTCTTGCAATTGCTCGATACAGCAAGGATTCAAGTTCTTCCTTTCTTTCTTTGATATGGTCTGTCACTTACAGGCCATACCAAGTGTAAGGCAGTTTTTTGCACAGCTGTGTTGAAAGCCCATACTACACAGTTGGCATCCTTGCCGTGTGTATTGTTTTTGGCTGTGTATTTATATGTGAGCATGATACAGTCTTTCCCTTTGGCCTTCTTGTATTTCCATCCAGACATCTAGTGTGACCTTCACCTGCTTGTAACCAGGTTCTGCCATTTTGTTCAGCACAACCCTTTTTGAACTTGGTGCCAATTTATTAGTGACGAAGGCCAGGTTTAATATGGACATCGTCAGCCAACTTTTAGAGAAGTAACTTACCATATCTATATGCAAGTAGGCAGGTATACCATATCCCGGGGCTAACCCAACCCAGTTTGTAGTGTTATCATGCATCGATACAAACATGGGGCTTGGCAACTGTAGACACGGTATTACCCGTGTCTACAGTTACCCGTAGTTGACACCCCACACAGATATTAACCCATGACTCAATAGCGACGATAAACAACATGAATAGTCAAGCAACTAAGTAAGCATGTGCTTCGAACAACTACCATTATGACACCGACCACAGTACCATGCAACGATTGTTCAAGAAGGAGCATTCTATAAGCACCACTGCTACCCGCAACACTAATACCAACCCTTATTCCCTAGAGTCCTGTATTGGAAAAGACTTAGTCAACTTGGCCCCAGACTCACTTTAATTTCTCACATTTTGAATGTTATTGTGTTGTGTACTTTTTAGCATATTTTCCCCAAAGTAAATATACTATTGTAACTCAGTGATTGCTTAAACCTGCTTAATAATCTCATACAACAGATAGAAAAACTTTCATCTTGTAATTTTTATCCAGCTTATACACAACTGAGCTGGTATTTTTAGAATCAAAGCATCACATCTATAGGGGTTCGGTGCTGGGATGCAGATCAATGTAATTAATGTCAGGGAGTGTGGGTCAGTGATTTAGTTTGATAACAATGATAATAAAGTCGGAAGAAGTACTGCAAGAGAAGGGATTACAAAGGCAAGTTAGGAAAAGGAGAGATAAGGAAAGCACGTAATTAACATTAAGTCCTTGCTAAGTGGTGGAAGATTTTGCCATGGGTCTGATTGGTTTCTTTATATGGGCTAGAGAATGTTTTACTCTTGAGCCCAATTATTCTTAAGTTTTTCTTAAAAAATAGCAATGTACATTTATCCCCTAGTATTAGCAAAAGATGCCAAAGGAAAAGAAATATCTTCAGAGTTTTTAAAGAAGAGTTTTGACAAGGTATATGTATTTTTTGTTTCTTTGGTATTTACACACACACACACACACATATATATATATATATATATATATATATATATATATATCAGAGAAAGAAAGATAGATAGATAGATAGATAGATAGATAGATAGATAGATAGATAGATAGATAGATAATTAGGTAGATAGGCAGATAGATTATTTTATAGATTGTTTTAGATATACAATATAAATGTTTACAGGAAATGTTAAGAGAATATCATTTTTTCCCCAGAAGAATATTTTTTAAAAACCCCTTTTGATTGTAAAACTTAAAAGTTAAGGAATTATTATACATCGATTTACTTTATTTGGTGCTTAAGATGACAAATATCTTAACTCCACCAGTTTACATCAACAAATATCAACAAATACCAGCATAGTAGTTTCATATACCAGCATAGTAGTTTCATATACCAGCATAGTAGTTTCAATTATTTCCGTCTATGTTTGCAGGTTTCTATTGATCATTTTCTCACTGATACAATATTTTAATTTACTGGTGGTTTTAAAAAGTATGCTATTGGATATTGGATAGTTTATATAACTTTGATTTTTCTTTAGTCTAACAGTCATTTTCTATTTAAGAAAACAATATCGTTCCTCGGTGTCAATTGGTTTTTCCAAGACAGTATCGTTAATGGTTGAATAAAACAGTATTGCTAATTACATTTTTGCTTATCTTTCATGACTACCAGAAAACAAAGCAAAGGTATAAAGACAAGGTATGTTCAATATATTCCATATTGTTGTAGCATTTATATTTAATATGCACTTTTTACTTTTAAGTTATTGCCAGACGTATTGAAGATATATGCAGTTTGGTCAGCTTCATACAATGCAAAAGACGAATCCATTGAAAGAGCAAAAGATTCAACAATGTCAAATGTAAAAGTTTGATTTTAATTAATATTTTCGTATGAAGGGAATATTTTTATATTGTATTTTATTTTTATGTTGGGAACAAAAAGCTCTTACATGACCTAAAAACAAAAAGTACGTGTCTTTCCATAATGAAACTGGGAGTAAGAGAAGGATGTATTTTCTCTCCCACCCATTTACAGTCATGATTCAAGACGACAGAAATGACCTACAAAATGATCCTAACATTACAGTAAAAGTAAGATGCCATAATCTAATTAGAAAGAAAACGGAGAAAGAACGATCCTTAAAAACACTAAAACTCTAACAGGTAAGATCGGTATGACTAATTGGCCTTTATAACAAACAACTCTAAATGTCTTGTAAGATTGATACCATCAGATAAAAGGTACATTCCTGAGCGAATGACAGTCATTTGCAAGAATTATTACCGTATCTTGATTTTTGTCTCTTGTCGTTGTTTAAAGAGAATACATTCTGTAATTTTTCTTATTTTTATATATTTTTTATTTGATAAATGTTGGTGAAGTGATTCAACTACCATGATCATGAATCAGTTGTAACTGTTTCATTTTGATTTCTTGTAACCTACTTTGAGAAGGCATTGAAATGGGTTTTTGTTTTGTTTTGGTTTTTTTTGTTAAAAGGTAGGAACAAGCAGCAACAAGAAACCAATGCTTGTAGAGTTACATACTTTTCCTGGATATGATGAGAAGACATTGACACCACTTCCCTTGTCACTCCGATCTCGTGAAATATCAGATTTGATTTTGAATTCACAGACTGACTTGCTCCGAAAGGTGATTTTAGCAAAATTTTTTATGTATAAGTGTAATCGTGGTAAAGATGTAATAGGCAGGTAAGACATTGGTACTTTTTTTTGTTTTAGTGGAAGCAAGGCAAAATTATACAGCTGTAACGGAAATGCAGTGATATATATATATATGTATATATATATATATGTGTGTGTGTGGGGGGGGGTTTTAATTACTAAAGTTTGTACACGT
>RDPX01000013.1:4876607-4894007 GCA_003991215.1 Morbakka virulenta | reverse complement strand
TTGACGTTGTTTAATTGACATTGATTTTGAAAAGTATATTGATAATACACATAATGAGTTGCGAAAACTTCAGAACGATCTTTTCTCTAATTTATAGCCCACCTTTAAACAAGAGCTAGAGGTGTTTTTCTGTCATTCTGAGAGAGTTCAAGCAATACTGCAGGTAGTAATTTGAAAATCTAAAATAATTTTATAGCTTTTTATTGTAGTGATCGCATTTAAGATAATCCGTAATGAAGTTTGACCTCAATTTTGAAAAATTCTAAATCACAGGAAATAATAAATACACCCTCGCAAATTACAAATCAAAAGACTGACAATAGATAATGATTTTCTAATGCCCGTCAAGTTGCTTCTGACCCCTCGTCAAATTCCAAAACTAATTACAACAAGTGAACTACGTACTTACTCACTTATACTCTTCGAGCTATGATTGGCTCATGAAGTTGTTAGCATCTTTCGCCATCTCTTTCTATCCCTTGCTACTGTTTTTGCCTCACTCCATGTTTGCAATCTCAATTGATTTCCTTCTGCCTCCGCACTTCATCGCCATGTTGTTTTTGGATCTTCTGCAGCTGATGATCCCCCTCACTGGATATGCTTTAGGTCTGCGGTAGATCTCATCATTACTGATTTTCTTGGGCCAGAAATTGCGAAGTATTCTCTTTAAGCGTTTTCTCTGATATATGATATATATGTGCTCCATAAAGTAATACTGACATCACGTTGGTCTCAAATATTCTGACTTTGAACTTCCAACGGGGATTAAGCATGACAAAGGCATTTCTTGCTAAGCTTAGTCTGTGTTGAATGTCTTCCGTTGCTACGCCGGTCTCGTTGATGACAACTCCCAGGCATGTAAAACTGTCAGCACCTTCGACGTTCTTTCCCTGGATCTCATTTGGACTTGTTTCCTTGATTTTTATCCTTATCTTTGTTGATTCGGGATCCAATTCTGGATGTGAGGTAAACTTCCATCTTATGCCTGTTCTTTTCCCATCAGTTGTACTACTCATAACCCAGTCTACAGCAACGATGAAGAGAAAGCCTGACGTAACACAGCTCTGTCTTACTCCGTTCTTGACCGAGGACCAATCCGAACTCTGCCTGTTGTTGATAACAGAACTACGGCTTCCATATTACTTCATGATCTTCCATAGCTTTTGTCTGTTTATACTGTCGAAGGCTTTTTGAAAAACTCTTTTCTGCATCTTCAGCCTCCTCAGCAAGTCTATCGATTTCACGCTTATCTGCTCTGGCCTTTTTCTTGGCATTTCTATCCTTTTCACTGTACTGCAGTTGTTTAATAGCACTTATTCTTTCAGAATGTGTACAATTTACTTCATTCTTCAACTTTTTCCTTTCATCGACAGCTTTCCATGTTTCACTGTATATCCAATCTTTATGCTGTTTTCTTTTCCTTCCTAAGACACTTTCAGTTATAAACCGATGTGAAGTTCTCCCATTCTTTTTGTATGCTATGCACATACGTCTCACCCTGTGCATTCTCTTTTATCGCTTCAAACTTCTTCTCCAATTGTAAACTGCTTTTGAATTTCTTTGTGTTCTTTAAAGTGCGGTGTTGTATGTTATCCTTTTGCTGCTGCTTCTGGCTCTGTGCCGTGATAATCTTATCTTTACCCTGTCAACTGCCAAATTATGATGTGCGTATAGCTCGCACATCAGGGAGCGATATCCTATATCTTCCATTGAGGATGAAGTGATCAATCTGGTTCTTATCTCTTTGGTTTGGCGATATCCATGTACATTTGTGTATATCTTTAGGCTTAAAGAGTGCTACTTCTCTTTTGTGACCTATGTTGCTGCAGCCCACCTTGTCGTTTGTATCTTCCATGAGGATGAGCATATCATGTTTTGGTGTTAGTTCTATTTCGCTCTGTAGTTGTTCATAGAATGCGTCTTTTTCATCTTCATCAGCATCATTGGTAGGGCTGTATATCTGAATGATGATGGCCTTTACATATCTAGAATTGAATCTAGCCGTTATTTTTCTTTCATTTACAGGATTCATCAGATCAAACATTTTCTGCTCTCTGGGGTTAATATTATTCCCACTTCTCTATGATGTTGTTCCGCTTATCCAGAGTGGAGAATTGTTTCTCTTATGCTAACTCTCATTTCTACGAAACCTGTCCATTTCATCTCACTTATACGAAGCACATCAAGGTTGTATTTCCTCATTTCTCTGGCAACTAGTGCAGTCTGCTCGGTGGCATACATGGTCTTTACGTCCCAGAAACTTTCATGGATAAACTCCTTTGGTGTGAGTAGTGATCCCATACATTCCATTTTCGAGTTGGAGACTCCCGTTAGGTTTTCATCCCCAGCTGTCATATGTACGTCCTCCCATCTTAGGTTATCATTCTCAGGGATTTCATATGCCATGTCTCTGCGACCATGAATAGTTTCGTTTACTGTCCAACTTTCCGTAATCAGGCATTTTGTATAGGAAAAGGTGATTAGCCTCTCGCCCAACCCTCCTCCTTTCTCATCCTAGCTTGGGACTGGCCATGGCGGAGCTCAACAAGTAAACTATCAAGACAAAGGCCTTAGGTTATAATTCTGAAACAAAAGTTTACACCTGCTATTAAGGTTTACAAAGTTCTTGAATGCTAAAACTTGAAAACACGAACAAATAAAATAACACTGGAAAAAACACTGGGAAAAAAAGAAGAGGAGTAGATACAGGAATCGTCTACTGGATGTTGAAATTTTTGCAGGGTGGTACGTTCACCCTACTTTTTGCCAAGCGTAGATATTGGGGTGACTGTGACAGTTGTTTTGCAGAAAAATGTTTCTCAAACTTCAAGAGGAGCATACTCTATTTATTTTTAGGAGAAAATCGGTTTTTTTAGTCAAAAAAATACCTTAAGCTTTAATTTGTGATCCTCAGTGTATGAGATACGTAACATATCCCGCTATGTTGATAACATATCATTTAGAAAAGGGTAGCCATTCTGACATGGTATTAATGCCGGTTGTAGTAAAAGTAGTGGTGGTAGTAGTAGTGGTAGTAGTAGAAGTAGTAGTGGTAATAGTAGTAGTAGTATTAGTAGTAGTGGTAGAAGTAGTAGTCGTAGTAGTCGTAGCAGTACTACTACTTCTGCTATTACTACTACCACTACCACTTGTACTACAATTACCTGTAGCTGCTATTGTTACTACTTCATCACTCACTACTACCAATACTTTTACTGGTCCTACTCCTCCTTTTCTTCTTCTTCTATTATTTGATTAAAAACACATTTATTTATCTAAATTATATACACGAAGCTTNTAATATTAGTAGCAATAGAAGTAGTAGTGGTAATAGTAGTGGTGGTAATAGTAGTAGTAGTAGTAGTAGTAGTAGTAGTAGTAGTAGTAGTAGTAGTAGTAGTGGTAGAAGTAGTAGTCGTAGTAGTCGTAGCAGTATTACTACTTCTGCTATTACTACTACCACTACTACTTGCACTACAATTGCCTGTAGTTGCTATTGTTACTACTTCACCAAACACTGCTACCAATACTTTTACTGGTCCTACTCCTCCTTTTCTTCTTCTTCTTCTATTATTTGATTAAAAACACATTTATTTATTTAAATTATATACACGAAACTTGTCTTACGAAGAACTTTGTGTATATAGTTTTCATTGTTGTTTTCTACTTTGAATATTAATTTTTACAAAGAGATTAATGATTTGAATTGTGGTCGTAATTTAATATTAACCAGAATCCATTTATAATTCAAAAGCGCAACCCCAACCTTTATTGGAAAGCCAATTTATTTTCTGTTTTATCATCATGAATATTTTAACGATCTTTAACTCCATTCTCCAGGACCTATAGCATATGATGGCGTAACCTACTGAAGCATTTTTCTGTAGTTTTATAAAGTTATGAGACTTTATGGTACTTTGGATTATGTATCATAACCACATGACTAATATGTGAATTTTTGCTCTAGGATACATTTTGGTGGTATTTTTGTAGTAAATACCAGGTACGTATTATTATTTTGTTCTCTTTTTCTTTCCTTTGGGATATTATCATTAATACAAATACAGCAATTACACTTTAATCAGACCGTGTCCCAATTTATTGATTTAGGAAACTTTACTCTTCCCCGATTATTCCGATCCCCCTGATCATTGGTACATGAGATTATATATTTTGGCGATGATATAAATAGGGCAAGGAAAGTGATGGGTTATTATTTCAGTGGAGTTTATGTGACATGAAAATTATTTTTTTCTAGCAGACAATGTGGAAGGATCATGAAACGTATTCATTAAACCAAATTTTTCCTTTTATTTTGAATTCCCGGCCTCTGAAAATGACACTATATGTATCCGTTCTTGCTGAGCTAAAAAGGAACTGGAGAATAGGTGCATACAGGAGCGGATCAACACAGGTGCAACTGGTGCTAACACACCAGTTGAATTTGGTAAAAAAGTATTGTAAAGTGTTCAGTTGGCTTTTAATTTTGTCCCATAGAGTAATTCATTTTTTCTATCTGTTTAGTGTTTGCAAAGAATAATCGCTATTTTTAGCTCAGCAACATTTAATTAACCGTGACTGTAAACAGGTTGAAACAGACCCAGTCCTGACTTATGAATCCCACACAGAAACCCATAGGTTAAACATCAATCGATTAAAAATATAATTCACCCATTTTTAGCAGCTATTCTTAACAAAATACATTTGTTTACGGTAACGAAATATTTCAGTAAACTATGTATGTATAAAACCACTGCACTGAATTGCTGAATGTCGAAAAATATCATAAGCACCCCAGTTAACAACCAGCCGACTCTTTCAAATATTCAAACTTCTTTTAACAGCCATTCAGTAAATAGGAAGGTTTTAGAAAGGACGACTAAACTCTTACAGAAAAAAACACCTTTGTTAATGTCGAGGAAACACACAAAAACCACTTAAGAAGCGAGTAAACACTTAATTCATCGACATATTCATCAAGACTGATCTTAAGGAAAACATACAAGCCAGTTCGTGAATTTTACAAAATATATCGATAGGCTCGCAAATAAAAAAGAACATGGAAATAAGTTGTTTTCGTTTTACAAAAATTTGCATATGTAACTTTGTTATGAGTCGTTGTTTTTGCTTTGCATATATTTTTTATCTTTCAAAGGTTTTTAACCCACATTTTTGTTCTTTTTCTCTGCCCTTGGCCGCCAAGAATAAGGGTTGTTTATTCCACGTTTGATAACTTTTAATTACGTGTCGGAAAGAATTCCTTTATTGTCCGACAATACATTGAAAAGCTGTATGATAATTATTCAAGGCTTTACCTACTGCCATTGCCTCAGAAGAATATTGTGTTTTATTGCCTATGTTTTCTTGTGGCAATAAAAACCATAGACAATACCTGGAAACCCAGTTCGTATCACATTTATTTTTCATTCTACTTAATTATCATTTAATTTAAGCAATGTGCACAAAAAGCTGTGTAAAACGAGTGCTGGATACCTTGGAGGTTGAGAGTTATTGTTTCACTATTTTGATAGATTGTTAAGATGTAAAAAGAAGTTTATTTTTTACAACTTTTAACATACTTAGGTGTATGTACTGCAATGCGCTTATGTTGCTATATTGTTTAAGATACCAAAACTTATTCTATAACTCAACAAAGAAGGGTACCAGAACATGCCCTATAACTTAAAATGTTTTAGGGTTTTTACTTTACAAAAATACACATTGCTTCATTTCTATTGCTTTTAATTTCTCTCTGGAACATTTTAATAATCATATCTTTGTACTTTCCACCGGTTCTTTTTCAACATTATGTAAAAGTATTCTCGATTTACACTGTCAAAATAAAAACAAATGTCTTATTTGCTGAATACATTTATCACAAATCAGAACTTAACTTGCAATTTTTTGGAGCTTTTTTTTAACGGAAGTATACTTTTGCTTTGATTCTATATTGTGCCCTATACAGATATTTGTTGCACTCTGCCTGAGCGAGGTTTAGTGCCACTTTGTGGCAATAGCTTACATGTTGTCGAACTTTTTGCACTCTTATTTTTGTCATATTTTTATTCATGGATTCTCTCCTTTTCCCGTAACTGTGTGGGGGAAATATGTACAAATTCAGTAGATTACCACTTTTAATAGAGAAAAAAGTTTCGCGCAGTACTGTCAGGGTTGTGGCAAGGATCCAATCGGATACCGCTCCCACGCTCTGCTTGTTATCAACCAAGCAACTGGTACTGAATGTTAATGTATTTCGCTTCTTATCAGAACAATTTCTTGACAACTGATGGGCTTCTTAGCTTATTTGTGATAAAAAGTTACGATGATAACAAAGTGATTAACATGCCTATCGGCTATTGAACTCTGGGGCATGAATATTATGCTTTTCTCGTCGGTTTCAATTTGTTTCCCTTTATATCACTACCATCGTCGCCGCTTGATTGCATGGACCTTGATAAAACATTCAGGGTTTACTAGACACAGCTTCGAAATTTAATAATACTTTGATAATACTAGTAATACTTTTATACTTACTTACACATACTGTTTGATGCCCAACACCATTTGTGTCAACACTGATGACTTTGTGACAATCTTATCACAGTCTATCATTTCTATCTACTTGCGTCAGGTTAAGCCTTTTTTATCACTAGAAATAAACAAGGAGGTAAAAATGCCAATGCCTTACATATGGCAATCTGAGTTATTTTGACAATAATTGATATTTTCAAGCTGCAACATAAAATAGATTCCAAATAAATATAGATCAGGGCAAAATCTTACATAAAGGACGTAAAGCAAATATAGATAAAGCACTTGCTTATAAAAAATTGGTTACAACATGGTTTTAAAGTTTTTAGAGAATGCATTTTAATAATTATAATAACAATTGATAAAACTAGTTGTAAATTTAAGGTACTCTCTAATCTCTTAATTTTGTATCTTGACTTAAACTTTTCAACGTGCAATTTTTTCCAGCTTCAAGGGACCCACTGCTTACTTGTTATTATAAAACAACTACTTTAGACAACAACACACATGGCTTCAGTATAAACATAATTATTTTTACTAATATGTTAGGATAAACCGTTTACAATCGCAGTCTGGATGGCTTTTCCTTTCCAAAATCCAGACTGGCCATAAAAGGTAAAAAAAACCCTAGTTATTCCTTAATAGTTAATCTCTTTTGGTTCAGTATAAGTCATTTGGAACCGTAAAAGTTGGATATTTCGCTTATCCTTTACGAGATATAAAATTCCATATCAGCTTTTGCTTAGTACTTTCTATTAGACAGTAATTTGTTTTGGAATGCTGTATTATTGGATGAAATAATCGTTTTATCGCGTATCTTCTGGTAATCCCTAAGTACTTGACTGGAAACGAATAATTAAAAGCCCATTGTCTTCTAACTTACCCGGAATTTGTTTCACAACGCTTAGTATTTTCATTAAAAGTCATTAAAATACGAGACAGTTCTTCTTTTTCTTCTTTTTGCTACGGCTGCTTTTTTGTTAAGGGATTGCAAGGGCAAATGTTGCTTCTTCACAGTGCCCGATTTTGTTCGTGACGTAGTTCTACTCCTACTGCCCTCATGTCCTCCTTCACACTGTTTAGCCTTCTCTTCTTTGGCCTACCTCTCGTTCTCGTTCTTGGCGCTTCTATTCCCATCAACCACCTTGCTAATAAGACAGTAACAAAAGGAGAAGTAACAGGAAGAAATGTTAAAAAGCAAGATTCTCAAAGTTCTTTACTGCATGTAACGTAATTGCATATAAAAGAAAAGTTTGAAAAAAATTTGACTTGAACAATACAGTCCTCAGTAAATTTTTGTACTTTAAACGACCAGACCCACCTCCAGATATATTCATCACTTACTGTATTTTGTTTTAGCCAAATCCTTGGGCACAGAAAAAGCTTTTCCACCGAATAGCATTAAATTATACAGACAAGGTGATTGGTTCGATTGGATTAAACCACCATAAGCTGCTTTTTGAGGTAAGATAATATTAAGAACGTTTCCAGTCGGACCCAGTTTAGGAAGAAATCAAAGGACAGAAGACATGTACATGAGCGCTTATTGATGACTTAGGGAGGAGCTAGGTGACTGTGGATACGTCTGATTTATAATATAAACCGAATAGGTAAAAGTAGTTTGCCTTTGGAGTTATCAGTGACATTCCGGGTGTCACTATCTCTTTCTGTATTAAGGAACGCGATATTTTACCATTTTCAGCACTTGCACAGATAAAAAGCCACGCAAGTATTGTTAATAATCCCCTCTATTTTTCTAAAGATGGACGAAATCAGAAAAAGGAACAAAGGCACTGTGAATTGAGATGGATGGGTAGCGATTAATGACTTTCTAAATGTGATAAACTTTGCACAGATGACATAATTCTTATGACATGGTTCATTTGGGTACGGAAGAATTGACAGTATTTTAGGCTTTGTTTGCCTCCAAATTAAATATTATTTGGATTTTAACACCATAGGCCTAAAAAGGCTAACAGTTTTCATTTTGCACTTTTGTTACTATCCCTCTTTAGAAGAGTCTAAACGTTTTTTACCATGGTTACAGTAGCTCTCTTATCATTATATCTTGTATCCCATTTTCTTCAGTAAAAACGAGTTCTTTTAAATGCAATTAGATGTGATAAGAACATTTTGTATGCAATTTTTTTCCCTTTGATTCTTTAGTTTTTGGCTTCATGGCTATTGCAGCTAAATGTGAAATATTGGATTTTATTTCTCGATTGGACGGAGTGCCCCGAACTTATTTGACGTAACAGTTTTCAACAAATAAATTCTTCCCTGTTTTAGTATAAGTACTTACGGAAGCAATCTGATCCTTAACACAACTTGAAACTTGAACAAGGTTTGGCATTCTTTCAGTGCACATCTCACAGTTATGGTAATATCATAAATGTGAGAATAAAGACTGAAAAAGACATATAGTAATACCCCGTGAGTGGCTTGGATCATAGCCAATATTCAGCCACAGACACCGGTAAACTGTCTGCTGGCTGGACCAGTTTTCCCGGTGCCAATTTCAAGTCACTTAACGTGTCCGGCAGTTCTTCTTCAGTCTACTTTCCCCGTGGTTTCTTTGCTAGTGCTACGTAAAGCAACACTTTTCTTTTATTATATCTTTTCTTTTTGAAATTGCTAAAACGAATTCCATTATTTTACCCACCTATATGGTTGTTGAAGGGGTATGAAAAACAGAGCCCTAATTCGCTTTAGGAAACATACTACCTTAATCTTTGTCGACACGCATATTTCTTTGAGGACTATGATTTGTATTAATTTAACCAGCCTTTGGGTCCGTCCACATACAAAAGACATAGTCAGAATATAGTCTTCCGTGAAAACTTTGCTACACAACAGAATTTAAAAGAAAAATTTGCATGTATCTTTAAGTAAAATTATAAAACGTTAACGGTGCTACTCCACTGTGCTTCATAATTTTTGCAAATTGCAGTTGACGACAAGCTCTTGCTTAGGTATTACCTTTGTTCCACATCGTTTTCTGCATATTTATACCTAACGTGATTTGAATTTTCAAAGTATTTTCCCGTTAATAGAAATTACCAGACTTGGTATGTCAAGCCGTATATGCAATATTTTGTCATGCATTTCCGGAGTCATATAAACAGTTTGATGACGTTTTTAAAGATGCCCTGGTTGGTCTGGTCTTCCAGTGGATGGTTGGTAAGTACAGTCCTGAATATATTATTAAGACTCGTTGAGAGGTGAAAAAAGTAGAACTGTAAAAATACTGTTTTGTCCTTTAAAGAACTTCTGTGCTCATCGTTACTATACGTTACTGAGTCTTTGCATTATGATTTTCAATATTAATATAAGAGTAACATAAAAGTGTGCGTTTAACATGCTGGCTGACGAACACTTATTGTAACGACAAAACTAAAAGTAACAATGAAACAATCAATGAATGGGCTCCACGTTACAATGTGACATCACCGAGAGTATGAAGCTGGCAATTTATTTTTGTTGGCAAACCGAAATGAAATGTTGCATTTTGCATTTAGATATGTTGCACGTTACAATGTGACATCACCGAGAGTCTGAAGCTGGCAGTTTATTTTTATTGGCAAACTGATCTGAAATGTTGCATTTTTACGAACGTAAATTTCGTTTATCAATGTTACTAGTTTGTTTTTTTTGGACCGGAAAAAGATCACATGCTCCTTTTAGATTATCTTTTTGACAACTGAGGTGAAATTCTACCATGCAGATTCGGATCACATGTTCCTCCCCAGCATCAAAGAAGACTTCTGTTACAGGGCTAGGGTTAGTAACTTGATAAATCTGCCTGAGGCTTAGTTGCTAATTCATGCCACACAGTGGCCTTTAATATCAAGCTAGTCTTCTTTATGAAATAGAGAAGAGAACTGTTTACTTTACATTTGTAATATATGACCCTATTATATCTTTAAAGAATTGGTTGGTAGAGTTTTTATAAGGAAATAAAGTAATGGAGTAATACACATAGGAAAAAAAATGTTGCCGGATACAGTTCTTAAAAAGCTCGACACTAGAACACTACGGCAAAGGGCATCCTTTGTTTGAAATATTGTTTTTTTGAATAGGATTGTAGCATCACAGTGAAAAGAAATATAAATAAAAATTTTGTATAAATATGTATATATAAAAATTAAAATTCTGTGCCTGTATGTTTAACCCAAGAAAAAGTCACTCGTGAAAGTGAATTCTATAATAAACCACTTTTCCGTTATAACTGGAAGATTGCGATACAGCTCTGTTCAAGATCATTTGCTTTACATCACTTTGTTTGATACAAAGGGCAAGGGAAAACAGGGATGGAGCGCAACTGCCTTATACGATGTGTTGAAAATAGAAATAAAGTTCATTCATTGTAGGATGTTGAAACTAGTCAAAAACGCACTTCCGTACTAAAGAAAAACAAATTGCCTGCTGAGGGCACGATACATGCTGCACACTTAAAGCGCGTATTAGCAGACAAATTTGGAAGAAAACAGGGAAAACACTTCTTGAGTTTATGAAAATGGAATTGCCAATTTTTTACTCGGATTTTTCATTGACAAAAACATATCAAAAGCATTAACAGCCGACTGACTTCAGCAACTTTACCCTTTTGTTTAGAAATCATTTGGTATATAAGAGCTAACCCGTAGGTGAAGGGAAACAGACTGACCTAAGGGTATCAAGTATCAAAGAAGGGCGGGGGTTACTTTCACTTGATTAGCGTGCACACAACAGTCCAACAAAAATTACGATTTAGAAAGTAGAATACAAGATAACCCCTGATTTTGATTTTGTGCGGAAAAAGAGGAAAGTCGACTTTGTCTTGGAAATTTTGTGAAGATTTTTTGACATCTCCCCTTATGGGGAAGCTTCGGCAAAAGGCAATGGTCAATAATCGTTCATAAAGTGAAAAAGGGGTGATCTCCCGATTTTGATTTTGTGCTAAAAAAAGTAAAGTCGGCGTTTTCAAAGGAAAATAAAAAAATTGACACCTATCCTTATGGGGAAACTTGCAACGAATCGATCATGGCGTCTAGGACGAGTTGTATTTAGAAACCTTTTCTTTTTCCGGTGTTTTGATTGGCTATGGGGCTACTACGTGGAATTAGAGTTGTAGATTGCTGAATCAGCTTTTAGCGTTCTTATCATTGAAACAGGGATCTCATATTGTCAAAGGTTACATCTTTTACAATTTAAGAATGAGCTCTTTACTAGAGCTAGTAAGCTTTTAAAGGCGAAGAAAATTATATCATCTTTTACGATGTCCAACGTGATTATCTGAAAGGAAGTCTGAGTTTTCGTTTCCTGCATTCTTTGTTTTTCTGCAATTTTTAAAAAAATATATTTTTGTCAATTTTATTTGAATTCTTCATTATATGTAATGCAATGGTAAACGTAATATGCTTTATGCTGGAACAGTAGAAATCTAAACTGTTTTTTTTTGCAATAACAGGTACAAAGCCGGCCCCTCGTAGCTGGAAAAAATGGAATTTTGAAAAATTAGAGCCACTGAAAATGAGGAAGAGGGAACAGATGGAAGAAAATTCAACAAGAGGTATTGTACTGAGTATAGTAACCGAACAATTTCCTTCTTTGACGTACCATCTCCCATTTCAGTATTGCTTGTATACACCAACTAAGAGAACTCGGCGAGGTACAATGTGCCGATGCCATAATGCATCATATTCCCTTATAGTTAAGAAGGTTTCGGGTCTCCTACCACCATGGTTGGTAGAACGGTTTGTGATATGATGACAGAGGTTAAAATCACAACGTAAATTAGATAATATCAGTGCGAGTATCTAAATATGCAAAGTGGAAAAACTCTTGGCCTTTATTTTTCTTTTTTTTCTTCAATGTAGCAAAAATGATGGAATTCGATGTTTCGACATTGACTGAAGGCATCGTCCGTCAACGTAGGCATAGCAAGACGCAAGCTTTAAAGCCATGTGGCCAAGCACCAGTTACAGAGCGAAGGAGAAAAGTGAGTCGTTTGGGGGAGAATTTTCACACTCGAGAAGATAACAAAAGGGATGAAACCACACATAAAACAGTGGGGCCAGTTGCTCTGGGCAATCGTCAGCGAACATCATCACTTGAGAAAACTGAACGTCAGAAAAGCTCACAGTCAAGCGGACATAAGAATACAAAGTCGATTTTTGTTGGTTCGGCAGAAAAAAGCCTGAAAAGCGCTTTGCCTGTATCAGACAACATTTCACATAGCAACTGTAGGACCTATGAGGTATACGAGTGCAGCATTGCACACATACTTGTTTACATTATAGTTTCAGAAATTGTTTCACTAGATAATCTGCCTTTGCCCAGCATATAAACAAGTCGGGGAGAAAGGAATTATTAATTTAAGAGGTCTTTACTTTTACTTGTGCTATACGAATACCCTTGTGAAATGACAGAAAAAGTAACAATGTGAACTAATGAAATCAATTACCATGAAGCAAGGGTCTTCGTCTTTCCTACATTTTGTTAATGATGTGTAAGAAGTACTCTCCACTCTTACTATTTCAAATTTCAAAATCTTTATTCAAGGGGGCATTTCGAATTTTTGTCGGCATTGGGATGATGTAGCGTATTATTGATTGCCTTTTGAAAACAAATTATTTCTTACTGAGCCCTTAGTCCACTGTACAGCAGCAAAGACAATGATGACATCAAGAATTAGTCAAAATCACCAGTTGTTTGACAGCATCCCGTTTTATTCAGCCGTGTAGTCAACTAGGCTAAGCATTTCCTCGAAAAGCGATAGCTAATAGATGCTTGGAGATGGTTTCAAAAACCCATCTCTCTGAAGCTCGTAATACTCAAGATTGAACTTCCTGTTACTAATTGCTTTGGCTACAGTCTGTACGTTATCCATTGTTTATGTATTTGGGAAATAAGGAGTTGCTACCAGAGTACTTTAGAAAAAAACCCCGCTTTCCACATTCATGTATTGTAAAAACTCAAAATCGGAAAAAAATTGTGCAGGAAAATGTGCAGCAAAATTGACAGAATGGGAGGGTCTTTGTAAATGCAGGGCTCAAAAATTACCTGCAATAAGGATTAACAGAGTTTAAGACTGATTAAATTGTGTTGCTATCGTGCCATGTTAACGAAAGGTTAATGTGAAAATTTTCTAATACAGGCTTTTCAAAATAGGTGACTGGTATCTGGTACACCAAACCAATGGTTGTGTGCAGTGTGTACTTTTGTGTGTTGTTGTATTGTTGCCTTTTATAATCAATTCTCTCTTTATTTTATTGTAATTGGGGTTTTTTTGTTTTCTGTAGTCATGCACAGTTGGGAAAGGAGCGAATTTCAGAAAAGTTGTTTTCGATATTCATGGTCGGAGTCCTTTAGTTGAACACTTCTTGCAAACAAGAGGTCTGTCAAAAAACTCGGGATGTGTTGTTTACATTCAAAGAACGGAAATTGATAAACTTCCACCATATCCTTTTTAACAAATTGTACTGGTTTCATTTAATTATATATCCCCTAGTTTACTGTTACTGAAATATGTTTGTTCTTCATGTTTTTCCTTTTTTGTTTTTATGTTAGCATTTCTGAAAATGAATTTTTCATGATTGAAGTCGACGATGAGCGAATTGCCTTTCGAAATTTGAGACAATGTATATCTTCGGTGCATTTGAATTATGGGTGGAAGTTTTCAAAAGATGTGGTGATATCAGAATCGTACATAGAGAAATATTTAAAACTGTAAAAGAGTGTTTTACAGGAGGGTGCTATGTTTGTCATAGATTCATAGATAAAACTATGGTGCAAATTACGGAGGACTACATATTAATTTTATGTTAGTATATGTATGTGTATATATATATATATGTATATATATGTATATATACTCAAGCTACATACATATGTATATATATGTATATATATATGTATATATATGTATATATATACATGATACATGTTATATTTATTCATTTATTCGACGTAACCTGTTGACCTCAAGGGCTACTTTTTATGCGTGGCATGATTTCGACCATACTAACACAATATTCTGCAGTGGGATAGTACACTGCTATAACAGTCTTCCTTATAATCCCTGGGTCTGTTTCCAAACGTGTTTTCAAAGTTGCTTAAAACGTTGTTTCTGGTAGAAACGTTTTNTGTATGTGTATATATATATATATGTATATATATGTATATATACTCAAGCTACATACATATGTATATATATATGTATATATATGTATATATATGTATATATATACATGATACATGTTATATTTATTCATTTATTCGACGTAACCTGTTGACCTCAAGGGCTACTTTTTATGCGTGGCATGATTTCGACCATACTAACACAATATTCTGCAGTGGGATAGTACACTGCTATAACAGTCTTCCTTATAATCCCTGGGTCTGTTTCCAAACGTGTTTTCAAAGTTGCTTAAAACGTTGTTTCTGGTAGAAACGTTTTAAGCAAGAGTAGCAAGTTTTCTTTATGTGTTATTTGAACAGTAAGCATTTATTTTTTTAAATTTTTTTTTGGTTTTAACATCATTTTCCCCTAGTAACTGGGGCTTAGACGGTGCCCTTCACAGGGGCTTGGATTTGGCAGTGAAAAATTTCTTGGCCGGATGCCCTTCCTGACGCCAACCAATGTTTTTTTCTTTTGTGAATTTCCAAAGTCGCCAGCTCGGGATATCGAACCCGGAATTCTTGATTACTGTGCTATTGCACTAACCATTAAGCCACAGCTCCTCATGAAACAATTATGTTTTTTATGTTTACAAAAGTAAAATTTGCAACAGTTCCCAGAGCAGGAGCCCCACAACATCAGCCTTTGACTCCCATACCTCCAAAGGATATGGATACCCCGCTTAAACCCCCGGCTTTAACTGTTATTCGGTAACGTTATCACCATCCTTAACTAAGCTACTTTATCCGTGCCAACATATAGAGATTTGATAAAGGATTCCGTAAAGAGATCACGTGTAATGGGTGCATCTTTTCATAAGTAAGTATGCATATACACAGTAAGCTGTTTTTATTATGTCTCAGGTGGGCAGTGATTCATTCTCGTTTTCCGTAGAGTAAATCTTATTAGAATTCGTATTTTTTTATTTGCAAGTCGTATTTATTTTGTGGTAATTTATTGAATAATGACAGGGTTATCGAAATGATATAGTTGCGCTTGCTGATTTACATTAATTCAAAAGAAATAATGTAGAAAAATAGAATGGACTGTACTGCGCATCACTTTTATTCTTTGGGTTTGGGGCCCTTTACTTACGGTTAATTGTTACCAGCTCGTTTCCTCACAGTTTCTAACTTTGAGCTCTCAGTTACCCTTGGTGCTTTTATGTGCTTCATGGAACAGCTAAAGTCGAGTCCACTTCGAGAGCCATGTTAACGAGATACTAAAAATATAGTGAACGAGTGATGCTTAATCGATATTGAAAAAAATATGAAATTCTTCATAAAGAATTACGTAAAAGATTTGTGTCGCAGACTGACTTTTCTTTGTGACATTGCTTCTTCACAAAGAAAGAAAAGAAAAATTTCCACAATTCGAGGAGGAGCAATTTTTTGAAAATTTGTCTCAATATGAAAACCTAAAGACGACTACTCATTTATTCAGCCAGTAATCACTGGCTTGAGTACTCTCAGTGAAGAGAGTGAGAATCAAATCAAATTAACAAAGATCTAAACTGGCAACAATAAACACTTATTTGCATGCATCTGAATAACAAAGGACACTATATAGAAGTGGTAATAGCCGAACCTTAGATTCACTATCTTCTATGCAAGGGAAGACAACTGGAGAAGGTAACTGTCTACAAGGAAGCAACTACAAAGTGTTTTGGTAAATCACACAGGCTTACACACTGTACAGTAAAATTAACGATGCTAATTAACAAGACATTAAGGAAGGTATAAAAAATTAGATGATAAAAATTAAAATATCCGATTGCAAAGAAGTTTGTTGAAGAAATTGGAATGAAGAATAAGGAGAAATTTCGTGAAGATTTTGAAGCTATTCCAGCCTCAGTTTGCTCAATATCAAGCGCTGTATAGATTAAACCCTCAATGAAGTTGGAGGAGACATAGAGACATAAGTGACCCCAGGAAAATAATCAGGAGAAAAGGAAGCATACAGGAAATTGCAAGAGGAGTAGAGTGACGTGAACAAACAAAAATAAAGAAAGGCAGAAAGAAAGAAATAAAACAGACGCTGTACTTTGTAACAAACTAGAGACGAAAGAAGGTTGGCCTCTGTATGGTATGAGAAAATACATAGATAGAGGACTAACTGATAATCAGGGTTTCAACATGATGAAAAACCCTGATTGTAAGCTCCTGGGTACGGACGCGGGTATTCAAGAAAGCTGAAAGAAACGTTTTGAGAAACTAATAATTCAGGAGAATCGAAGGGTCAAAGGGGAAGAACCTGGAGAACGCATAAACGAAGGAAGAAGAGAGGTCGACAGAGACGACGTAAGAATGTCCTAGAGGAGATGAAAAGGGATAAGGCAGTAGGTTGGGATAACATACACGCTGAAGTATAAAAATGATTCGGTGCCAGTGCTATGATGTCTTGGATTTGATTAATTAATAAATAAGACCCTAGAAGCAGAGAAAATTCAGGATAAGCAAAGAACAAATGTTATTCACGCAACCTACAAAGACAAGGCAGTGTACAGACATGCTCCAGTTGCAATGGAATCAAACTGATGTCAAACGATGAACCTATGGGTTAGAGGAATAGGCGAAAGAATAAGAGCTGAAATTGAAATGACTGAAGATCAGTTTGACTTTTTGCCCACAAAACTACAAACAATGCCATTGAAGACGACCTGCGAAAGACACAAAGTACTACATTGCTCATTTGTTGTTTAGGAGGAG
>RDPX01000013.1:4854086-4865889 GCA_003991215.1 Morbakka virulenta | reverse complement strand
AGACCAAACAGTAATGCAGGTCTCACAACTGTCTTATATACTTTGCCCTTTACCTTTGGAGATATCTTCCTATCGCAAATAACACCCGTAACTTTCCTCCATCCGTTCCATCCCGCCTGTATTCGTTTTTTCACTTCTCTGTCACAGCCTCCATTGCTCTGTACTGTGGACCCAAGATACTTGAATTCGTCCACCCTCTTGACTATCGTTCCTTGCATTCTTATCTCTTCGTCCCCTCTCCCATTCAAGACCAGATATTCGGTTTTTGCTCTGCTAACTTTCATGCCTCTTTTCTCCAGGGCGTTCTGCCACCTTTCTCATTGTACACTGAGTCGATAATGAATAACATTGCACAGATGGAAGTTATTAAAATAGGAGTATAAATAATTTAACATATGCAGATGACACTGTCACCATTGCTGAGACTGAAGATCAACTCCAGAAGATAATGGATATAGTTACAAAAGAGAGTAAAATAGCCGGTCTGGAAATCAATCAAAAGAAATCTTTCACCCAAGTAATCTCCAAGAAAAAAGAAACTCCAAAATGCTCAATAATGGTGGATGGAAAGATCCTAAAACAAGCAGACGACTTCATCTATCTTGGTAGCTTGATAACATCCAACGGTATATTAGATAAATAAATTATCAGAAGAATCGGGATTGCTAAAACAGCCTTCAAATCAATCGCAAACGTCCTAACCTCTAAAGTCATCAAGATCCGAACTCTGAAATGCTATGTCTGGAAAACACTTCTCTTTGGCTGTGAAACTTGGAGGATCAGCACAGCAATGGAAAAAGATTAGTGGCTACAGAACTGTGGTTTCTAAGACGCATTCTAAGAACACCATGGATAAAAATATTAGCAGTGAAGAGGTCTTACGAAAGGCACAGACAAGCTTAAAATTAATAAAGGCGATCCACGCTCGATAATTTGGTTTTTTTGGACATGTCATGAGAAAAAAAACGCTAGAATATCAGGCCATCACTGGTAGAATTGAAGACACCAAACCGAGGGGAGGACAACAGCTGCTCTACATCAGGCTACTGGCAAACAGGGTGAACTTGAGACCTGTTAAGTTGAGTCACCTAGCGGGCCTTCATGAAAGATACCATAATGTGACACCCAATGTCAGAATCTGACAGGGCACCCACCGACGCACCCAGAAGGGTGTAAAAGCCTCCGAAACAGGTACAAATATATATTAGAGTGGTGGATGATAGTTCTACTGCTGTGTCTAAGAGGGAATGACCAAGGTTCTACCTGAACAGCTGTCTCAAACAAAAGCAATACTACAGTTCTTAGGAAAAGGCATTTGCGAAATCAACCGATATATCCAGTATATGTCGATAGCCAATTAGACTGTTTTAAGGAAATGCTCTAGGTCACCTTTGGCCGTGCCTGTGGAGTTTACTATCATTTTTTAGGCATGCCATTCCAATTAATTGCATCTATGAAAAAAATTCTTTCTCAACCTTTGGCATCTTCTCCCTCCAGTTGTTTAACTAGAATACAGCAGTCCTAAATACAACTTAAAGCTTTCTCTCCTACACGCTTTACCCTTTTGAAGTAATGGGTAATGTGTATATCTGAAGAAAAAATACTCAAGCCATGGTTATTGCTTTTATGTCACACTGCACACTTAAGAGATCCTACTGTGACCCAGGGGATGTAACACGCTTTGGCCTAAAAGGGGGAACACAGCACTTGATGTCGTTCAAAGCAGATTAAAAATCAGGAAGGGATGTCATATGGGATTGCATATTTCATTTTATTTACATTGAATTTTTCAAAATTAAAAGCCAATGCAACAACATGCATCTTTAATGAGGATGTGTATTATAACACACATGGGTTTGTTACTAACAATTGTAAACGAAACAAAAAAGCCCGGTACTTCAAAAATTGTTGACTGAGTTGCTGTATCGTTCAATGATGAACTCTTCCTTTGTATTTACCTATTGCTTGGTGTACTCGGATGGTGCTTTTGTGGAAGTTTTATTGGGGCTGAAAAGCAATTTTGACCGGATCCTATTCAGGCACTAAACAATTTCTCCTAGGGTTTCTAAGCTGTCCCCTTTTTGACATTCAAAGTCGGAGCCATTTACTTATTATTAGCCTACCCTGCCCATTAAGGCACATCACCCCTAAATTTTGATACTTGTCTTTTCATCGAGCATAAGTATCAATTTTAGGAAAGTAGCCGGTAGTTAAAGGCCTGGGGCGCGCAGGGTTGGGGTATAGTAGCTGGATATAACTTTACCACCACCTTTACATTATACTGACTTTTATTTGTGTATTTCGTACAAACGCACCTTATCAGATCAATGGAAGATAACTTCTGTTAATCTGCACATAAGCACAAGAAAAGTACTTTGACGGTATACAGTAATGGATAACTTTTTTTTCCTGAAAGACTTGGTGACCTTGTTTCTGATTCTTTTCGCAAATTTCAATGGGGTAAAAGGTGGGGATTACATGTAATAATATAATATGACGGTGGATAGCATCTTCAATTACATTGAAATAACATCTGAAAGCTGAAAGGTACAAGAAAACCCCGAGATATAACAAAATAATAAATAATTTTTACTGAACATATATCAGGGGATACGAGGGTTTAAACCTTATGGGCATTTCACTGAGCACCCAAACACCATTCCTTAAACAAAAACTGGTTTACAGCTAGCCTTACATCCTTCATTCATTAAACATGACGTTGGCTTTTTGATAACCATAACTTTTCGCTGACGAGAAACAGAAACACTAAATTCCTGTCAGAGTAATATATATATATATATATATATATATATATATATATATATATATATATATATATATATATATAANTGAGTTGCTGTATCGTTCAATGATGAACTCTTCCTTTGTATTTACCTATTGCTTGGTGTACTCGGATGGTGCTTTTGTGGAAGTTTTATTGGGGCTGAAAAGCAATTTTGACCGGATCCTATTCAGGCACTAAACAATTTCTCCTAGGGTTTCTAAGCTGTCCCCTTTTTGACATTCAAAGTCGGAGCCATTTACTTATTATTAACCTACCCTGCCCATTAAGGCACATCACCCCTAAATTTTGATACTTGTCTTTTCATCGAGCATAAGTATCAATTTTAGGAAAGTAGCCGGTAGTTAAAGGCCTGGGGCGCGCAGGGTTGGGGTATAGTAGCTGGATATAACTTTACCACCACCTTTACATTATACTGACTTTTATTTGTGTATTTCGTACAAACGCACCTTATCAGATCAATGGAAGATAACTTCTGTTAATCTGCACATAAGCACAAGAAAAGTACTTTGACGGTATACAGTAATGGATAACTTTTTTTTCCTGAAAGACTTGGTGACCTTGTTTCTGATTCTTTTCGCAAATTTCAATGGGGTAAAAGGTGGGGATTACATGTAATAATATAATATGACGGTGGATAGCATCTTCAATTACATTGAAATAACATCTGAAAGCTGAAATGTACAAGAAAACCCCTAGATATAACAAAATAATAAATAATTTTTACTGAACATATATCAGGGGATACGAGGGTTTAAACCTTATGGGCATTTCACTGAGCACCCAAACACCATTCCTTAAACAAAAACTGGTTTACAGCTAGCCTTACATCCTTCATTCATTAAACATGACGTTGGCTTTTTGATAACCATAACTTTTTGCTGACGAGAAACAGAAACACTAAATTCCTGTCAGAGTAATATATATATATATATATAAAATCGACGTTATCATTAACAACGCAAGCCCATTATCATTTGAAAAAGTCCAAATATATGTAGGTAACAGCACCTCAATCTCATCCAACTCCGGGTTGCAACATAACTTGTTTGGCAAAGTTACTGGAGCTTCTTGCAGAGGGTGACACTAGAGTTTTTTATGGCGGTGGGGCTATTAGCTGGTGTAGAAGTTCAAGTGTCAATTGCTTACGCTTGTGCTTCAGGTGGCAAACATTTCCCCTTTTTATTTGGGATGCCTTTCTGTGGCCTTTTCTTCCGTTTTGGTTTGTTTGCTGCTGGTAACAACGGCTTGGAAGGCATTGGGCCAAGAATCGATGGTGGTATGTTACCTTGAAAAGTCGGTGCTAAGGATTTTAAAGCCTGTGAACTCTGTAATGCTTGTGCTTCTGTCATTGGCAAAAACTGGAAAAGACGTTTTAATAAAGCTTTCCGTTCTTGCTTAGCTTTCGTGATTTCAAGTTCGTACCCTGACAGTTCATCAAATAATGCTGCATTTGTGTAAACTAACTCCTTTGCCATTCGTTTAAGATATTTAATTCTTTTAAGGTAAGAAATATCGTCTCCTTTTGAAACACCAACTTTTGTAATTGTTGGATTTTTTTTATATTTTGCTTCTTCAGCTAACGTTCTTGACGACAATGTTCGTGTATCGTTTGCCAAACTGGAATCCAAAACATATGTCTGACCCAGATCGTTCAACGATGGAAATAAATTGGTAGATTCATCATAAAAACTGGTATTTGAAGCAGGAAATAATGCATCACTAGAATTTTCCTCAACCGTTGATACGGCATCCATAGCTCTTGATTTCCTAAAGCTGCCTTCCTAATTTTAAAGCCAGATCACAAGAACTGTCCATATTCCGCCATTACACTTGTTTAGCAGATCCAAAGCCCTCAGCTCCCTGTAGTCACAATTGTTTTTCCTCGGGACCAATCAAGTACGACCCCGCCAAACTCTTCTTGCAAAATCAAGAGACGTTGTTGTTGTGATATGTCAACAGAATTTGCACCTTTGAATAAAAAATGGTAGTTTGATTTGCCCAGGCAAGAGACATCTGCTCCATTCAGCAATAACTCTTGGCCTTTAGCCTTTTAAAATAGACTTATATTTACAAAATTTTACAGGGATATTAGCAGATCTTTGCTGGTAAGTTTAGTCAAAAGAAAATGCAGTACAATGATAAAAATGTAGCCTGGAACCGTTACTCCAAAAGTTTAAGATGCCTTTCAGATTGCAACTGATGTAAAATAGGGATGAAAAGTTGTGGTTGACATCGTTTAGCACCTCTTTGTTTGTATGTAAGTAGGCAGTTTATTAAGCTATGAAATAGTATCTTAAAATTATTTATTTGCTACGGTTTTTGGTATCTTTGTGAACTACCCTCACAGTACATTCAACGTAATGCCTCTCACGCCTTTGTACCTCGTTTCATCGATTATGGAGCCATTAATGGATCTTTTTTGAAGTAGAATATCGACAGGATGAAACGAGGCACACTCGCAAAAAATACCAGCGCAGTTTATTGCCCATGGCTTCAGGCCAGATGCATCTGGCTTCTTGACAAGACAGCAAAAGCTAACAACCCAATAGGAGAGGCGAGAACAACTGATTCATCCCCCTTTGCATTATGGTTGAGGGACTAATGTCACCTCCACATAAGGCTGGCAGCAAAGTCAAATAACATAATCAGCAGACTTTGCTACCACCAACATTGTCCATAATTACTTCCAAAACAACTACATGATAAACATAAGCAGTATAGACAATCATTTCTCCCCTGCACCATGGTGCCTTGGAACCACCTTAAAGACAGCATTCTCAATGCTACCTCAGTTGATGATTTCAAGTCGTCTTTGGCTTTTGCCAAGCTCCAATAACCTAACATAGGCAGTGTACATACGTTTAGTTGCGTCAATGCCAGATAGATGAAACCAAGATATTTAAAGTAGTGTTTTCCTGTAACTATTTAGAAGACACAGAATTTGTCAACCTATAGTAATAGTTTTAAATAAATACTAAATAGACATAATGTAAAAATCTAAGTTGCACTAGACTAGGCATGAACCCATAGCTATAGCCATTTCTTAATTGGAAAAATATTCTCCCAAGTGAGTTATCAGCACAACATTAATTTTAAATAAAACTACATTATAGTTATGAAACAAAATCATATACTATATCAATAGTTTAAAATTGTCCATTGTCCTAATTGTAGGCTACTTGTTTTTCTGTTTTTATCTTAGCAGCATAAACTTATTCTAAGGATTTCATTAGGTTTTTTTGAAGTTTGATATTAAATATGTTACATTACACACACATGTTATCAAGTTTTGGCCTATGTAAATGATGAAAGCCTATCCCTGTCCCTCATCCAGGCCATGTTTAGAGCTGTGTGGATAAATTATTATTTGCCTGTTACCCTTACTGCTCTGCAAAAACATCTGTTAAGTGAGTTCTTCCTGCCTGAAAATAGGTCTCATTTAGTTTGCAGCTGCTGAAATAGACTTAAAGTTACATGAAAAAGACCACACCATAATAATGCATATAAAGTATGCATCTTGGAGTTATGTTTTCACTGAGGTGATTGTGTAAGTGTAACAACCAGCTTGTGTATAATTTTCTTTGTATTATCTTAGAGAGAACTAAAGTAAACATTTCCAAAAGGAATGTTAAGTGAGCAAGAATATGATATAATCCTCTGCATAAAAATATTAGACCATGGAGACCTAGGCTATTTTTGAAAGGTATTTGTTCTTAATAATTTCATTCAATACCCCTACTTTCTCTAGATGCACAGCTTTGTTGTGCAATAAACCTTAAAATATTTGGTTTTATTTTAAAAGAAAGAACAACTGTTACTAATTTTTTGTGATTAGGACCAAATTCAATATCTTGGTTAAAATATTGTCTTTATTTAAGAGTATACAAAAACTTTGTGTCTGAAAAAACTGACTGAAAAATTTTAGGGGTAGAACTCCTTAATTTTTTGTACTATAACTTTTTGTTCTTTAGATGTTACTATGATGGATGTGACTAGGGTGGTTTTTTTAATGTTATTTATAAAATTTTCAAAAGTTTGTGTTTAATTTCACAGGTAAATCACTATAAAGCCAACACAGGTTGACATTTTAAGCCTTGCTCTTGACTAACTGGGCCATCAGTACATACCTATCTCTTTATGGTATTTATTTAAACCAAATAGTTTATGCATTGTATGTTTTCCAGAAGACATATCAAGAGGGCCTTCTGTCAGAATAGATTATTTATTGCATAAAATATCTTCTTTCAAAGCTTTATCTTAAGAACATTTTCTTTCAGATAGAAAATTGTAACAGCTTACTACATTTCATATGGTATACCAGAAATCTCTTTCAGGTAAATATTGGATTTACACTGTTCTTTTCTAGAACATTCCCAGGTGACCAAAGGGATAAGTGGAACAGTTGTTGCAGTTTATATATTCACTTATCAAAGAAGAACAAACATCAGTTCCACTACAAAGCCCTTAATTTATTAAGCTCAGACATATGTAGTGCTTTTATTAAGCTCAGACATACTTTGTTTTGAAAGCATTTTTTATGCATCAAATGCCCCAGTCACACACAAAAATAGTTCATTACATGAATTGTTGTACTTCCTGTTATTGTTGTAGCCAGATATACATTTCACTGGCATCATGGTTATAAGATTGGCAAAAATTGGGTTTGGAGAAAAGTAAAAAGGTGACTACTTAGTTGGAGTGAAAATTTATAAGTATATTAATTCATTTTTTTAAATTCATTCATTCATTCATTTTTGTTTACTGTGGCTTTTGAATCATTTGATTGGAAATTCTACTTACTGGAATCAAATGACATATATTACCAATGACATCAGGTTTAAATTATGTTACAATGGTGTAGCTTTTGCACCAGACAACTCTAAGGTTAAAAAAGATTAGAAGCATGCCTGTTTTTGAGTAATTTGGAAAAAAGGAAAATAGTATAAAGTGGAAAAAGGATTTGGAAAAAAATACATTTAAACATGTTTAAAATATATGACTTAACCAATACTGGCCATTTTTAATTTTCCTGATTTGCTGAATTGTGAACAGTGTGAAGTGTGAACAGTGAAATTGAATAACCTTGGCCAGAAATCTTTCTGGAGAACCAGTATTCCTGCTCATATCATAAGAAGTTTTGGGTTTATTCCTATTATTCCCACTTTGCTTTGACAGTAGGTTGAAAAATTAACTGTGGAAAGATTTTTAAAGATGTATCATGTAGTGTTTACATATTTTGTAGTTTGTCACAATTTTACTCTTCCATTCATTGAGTGTCAGCCTGGAATCTAAAACTACTGTGTCATTACTAGTTTTTGAATTGGTGTCATTTGTGTTTCAAGGCTGGAAAATATTTAGAACTAGGAGGTGTGTCTCTTACATACAAAGTTTATCATTGTACACTATTCTACATATCATTTTGGTGATCTGTCAATGGGAATCTTATTAGTTTCTCAATTTACCCTTGTTTATCCTTGACTCTTTCCTATTGGACATTAAGTATTTTTATGTTGTTACTCTACATTTAAATGATAATTTTTTTCAATTGCAGACTACATCTGAAATGGAAAGCCCAAATATAGATGATAATGACTATATTCTCTTCCTTCAAGACCAAGGTACTTAAAAAATTTTTGTCAATGCCAAAAAAAATTTTTTTTTCATCCAACACATGCTAGCATATAAAACAGACGTTAAACCGAATATGATGATGATGATGAATAATTGTTATCACTTATGTGTCAAGGGAGGAAAATTTATGCATTCTAGTAGCATGGTGATTTATGAGGAGAAAGTGACATCTTGCTTGACTTCGTATAATTCCTTACATTATTTTTGCTTGTTGCCTGCTGATAATTTCTTCCAGCATTTTGAGAAATGTGTTTATATTGGCAGTTGTGCCAAACCTTTAAATAGGGCAGAGAAGAACCTACAGGATGGGAACCGGTACAAAATTTGCCATTTTTTTCATTTCTCTCCATGGAGTAGGAAAATTTATGTGTGCTTTTTTAATATAGTCAACAGAGGAGGCAGTGAAAGAAGCTGACCTTTTGTCTTTTTGCTTTATCAGTTTTGTTTGATATTTGGACTCTTTGCCAGCATGACAATTAATGAAACGTTTCTAAGATAATGTCACTGCCACTTAATAAACATTCATAGAGTTTTTTTATATCTCTTATTCTGGTGATAATGTGTAAAATAATCATGTGTAAAATTCATTAAGTGTTTCAACATCATTTTGCCTTGTGCTGAGGAACATAAATCTAAAACATATTAAGTTTTTCCTTGGTCTAAAGTATTTGTCAAATTTACTTATAATACAGAGTACTTTATTTCATCTTCTTCATTAAAAGTGAAAGTGCTGTACATTTTCTCTGCTGGTGTTCCAATGCAATCAAGTAAAATGGAAGCTTTAACTAATTCATTTTTGCTAGAACCTTCAGTAGCTTGGAGAGTATCTGGAAATTGCACTTTAAACCCTTCCATAACTCGGTGAGATTAGCAGTGCTGTCTAAGTATGATGCTTTCTGAAGTTTCAGGCAGTCCATTTTGTGAGTGGAGATATACAAAAATACTAACACAAGAATGAAAAATTATTTCTGATATTCGATTGTCGATAGTCAGCTATCCCACTTCTGACACCATGTAAAACATATTAGACCACAACAAAGGAAGTATGAAATCCTTCAAACACAAACAAATTTTATCCTTGACTAAATGTGTATAGCTCATAAGTTCATTGTGAGTCATACTTTATTAGAGTGTCTATTACATACAATGCATGCCCTATTATATTGCTTAAGATGTGAGGGTGATTATAAATTAGCAGTTATATTATGATGACTAAAGATATAAATGGTAAGTACATAACAGCTGCCAACCCTCTGCCTTCTTATAGATGAAATGGTCCACAAAATATCAACTTTAGCAATGGAGTAGCAGCCTGAACAAGAAATTGATAAGTCGTTGAGAAAGTAGATATGAAAGATACTCATGAATATGTCAATAATGTTACTTGGTTTAGTAATGTCCAACAAGAACACAATGCTAATTTGAGAAACTTTTTAGATACAGTTAAAGCTTATGGTATCACTTTGAACCACAGTAAAAGCATTATTTCAAGCAACAGAACAAAATTACTTGGATATATTGTTGAACACAATTCAATAAATACAACCTTTCAGGTGATGTTTCCTCCAGAATCCACTCATGTTTGGCTGTTATATACAATTCTCAACAATTAAAACTGCTTCACAACTCATTGTGTTACCCTAGTATTACTCAACTGCTTCACTTTGTCAAAATGGAAACTATACCATATTATATTAGTGATATCAAAAAAGTCACTGAAAACTGTAAAGTTTATTTAGATCTTAAACCAAAATTCCACAAATCATTTGGTGCTCTTATTTAAGATAAACAACCATTCCAACAATTAAATATTCATTTTATAGCCCCTCTTCCTCCTTCATATGGGTTCAAATACTTACTAAGTGTGGTTGATGAATTTTCACATTTTCAATTTACTTTTTCTTGTAAAGACATGGAAAGCAAAACAATTGTTGGATGTCTCTTTTCTGTTTTCAGCATGCCTGATTTTATATGTAATGAGCATGCACCTGATTTGACCTCCTCCAAAGTAAAACAGTAGCTTCATAGCAAAGGGATTGTAACAAGCAAAACTAGCAGATACAATCCCTTTGAAATGGTCAGTGTAAGAGATACAATGGTATTATTTGCCAAACCACTTTAGCCTTTAAATTTGCTTCCCTAACCCTAACTGCTTGGAATGTTGCCCTACCTGATGTCGTACACAGCATTCACTCCTTGCTGTGGAGAGCTACCAACACTACTCCAAATGAATGTATTTTTAACTATAGCAGAAAATCTACTTCTGGTAACACTTCTCCTGGTCCTATCCTTATTAAGGGTATGTACAGAATTCTATATATGACCCAATAGTAGAGGAAGCTGAATTCATGGAAGAGTGTCCCGAATATGCTTGCATTAATTTTTAAAGGTGGATGTGAGACAACAGTTCTATTAATTTAACACATCACATGTACAGAAGGTCCCAGTGAATGAAAATGTAGTTGATCTTATTCAGCATGATGCCGAACCATTTGATCATGCTGTCATAGTTACTAATGATGACAATGTTTTAGGAAGACTTATTGTTGAAAAACAGAAGGATGAGGACCATCAAGGAGTGCACAGGTTTACACTAACACAAAACCCCAAAGAACATTTTATCAACTCTGAGCATTCCTCTCTCTAGCGACAAAGATTGTCATATCATAAATCTTTTCTCTTGTGTTTATTTTAGATGCTAACAAATAAAACTTGAATAAAAGTATAAAAGTTTCTTCTTATTATTATTATTACAGATAACAATTGTTATTTAACAGATTCTTCATTGCTTTAAAGTCCTTGAAATGTGAAATGCTTGGTTTGTCATTTTCTTAGTGTCTTTCTTGATGTTCTTGCATTACAGCTAGAAAGTCTGGCTTTGAAAAGCCAAAACCAATTTTTCGTGCTGAATCCAAAAATGATATCCATTTGTTCCCATCACGTCTAGTTTTTTCTGCCCATGCTACACCTAGTTTTCATCAAAAATTCTGCATTAGCATTGGGAAAAACTTTCTTCTGGTCATGGGATGTCCTTTCAAACCAATAAAGAGGGCTAAAATGTTATTGTTGCCATTCTTCTTCATCTAATTGATGCTGATATTCTGATTGAATCACAATTGACCTCTGGATTTCTTTGGTTCCTTGTTAATCCTTTCATCGGCCATTCACATAGTATGCAAGCAGTTTTCCCTATTATCGCTAATTGGCTGAGTATTTACAACAAGGTGACATTTCAGTCAATCAGTTGCATTTTTGTGGTTTCCTGTTTCCACTTTTGATCTAATGCAAATACTCCTTTGTCAGTGGTCTTCAGCAATAGTTTGCTGCTTGAAATTATTCAGCGATTTATTTGTGATGCAGATTGAA
>RDPX01000013.1:4822529-4851386 GCA_003991215.1 Morbakka virulenta | reverse complement strand
GGGTCGTCGTACAAGAACTCTACTTCCAACATCTAAGTGTGCCCTCATCCCATCACCGATTGATATCACCAACACAAGACAACAGATTATTGATAAACGTATTACAGCAAAGATCAACTATGACCGACATGCAGGACCAGTACACTCTAAACCAGATGTCGGTTCTTATGTATATGCAAAACCTCCACCACATAAACAGGGAAAACCATGGGTGTATGGACAGATAATAGAATCTGACAATCAATCATACACGCTGAAGACACCCCACAACACACTCATCAGACGAAACAGAGTGCATGTTACACCAGCAGCTGCTCCATCAGAGCCTCTTATAATACGCACACCAGTACTTGTTCCGTATCAACCAACAAAACCTGCAGAACATTGCCAAACAACACAGAGTGTCAGCCCGCCGAGTGATTCGCCTCAGACTACCACAGAACAATCAGATTTATCAATCACGCCCATGAAACAGACACTAGTAGAAATACCAAAAACTGTGACTAAGTCTAACACAGAACGTACAAGACGAAAAATAACTCTCCCATCAAGATTTAAGGATTTTGATATGTCATAAGACAAGATGAGGATATAAAGTTACACCAATCTTGTTATTTAGTTTTTTATTTCATAGGAAGGGGGATGTTGCATACGCTACTTCGCCCGCCATCTTTGTTACATCATGTTTACATTATTGCCAGTCACGGCATTTCAATAACAAGTTACATGTTTCAGTCGTTAATCAAATTGGCGTCTACGTTTTCTGTGTTCACTTCCTTTGACTTGAAACTTAAGACATAAAGTAAATGAATAAATTTTGATAGCAATTTATAGGTACTCTAGTGTAAAAACAGTTTTCTTAAAGTTACCTACCTTGACGTGTCTGGAGGAAAAGCGAGAAAAAAATTGGCTCTGGGTTTGATGCTACATTATCACTGCAATTAACTGCTGAGCAGTATACTCTCTTCAATATCTTCTTTCTTTTTTCCACTAAATTTTTGACCAGATTGTGACATAATAAAGAATTAAGAATGAATTGTTAAAAAAATAACCATACTGCGCAAGAAAATTTTTTTAAACAAGACCTAATGAATCTCATTTTTGTGCACACCATGAGGATCTGATGAATTTCAGTCACAGCTCGACAGTGAGCCCTCTTTCTATTCCTTGTTCTTTTACCATATTGGGAGAGAGTTTGCAACTCAGGGACTAGAGTACTACCACTGAAGTTCTTATTTCTCCATTGAATTTTTTTTGATAATGCAAGGCACCTGGCAGAGACACCTGATCAAATATAAAAGCAATATTTCAAACTTTGTACTTTACATACTTTTACATACTATTAAATCTTATGGAGGTACAGGATATTCTCAGGCATCAGAGAATATTTAGCATAGAAGAGAAACTGTGCCTTTATAGTGGCACATTCTTAATTGTTTTTACAGTGTTAATTCCAAAATCTCTTTAAAAAGTGACGGAAGATCAAGTAGTTAAAATGAAGAATTCTTGCAAAGGACACTGTTGTTTATGATAACTGATGACAACAAGGATTTCTACTATAGTTAACGTCTCGGAAGCTCACCTTTCCAGACATCATATGCAGGGATACTTCCTTTGAAAAGGAAGACCTTCTAACAGCTATGTCCGATAGGGAATACTGGAAAGGTGTAGTGAATTCTATCTTGGCTGAGGCTGCAAGATGATGCTGATGACGGCGGTGATGATAGTTAATGTAGAGAAGTTTTTTGGCTGAAACATTGAAAATAACAACCAGTTTTGCCCCCATTCAACAACAAACTGGAGATGTTTTGCCAGAGAGCTAGTCAATGCCAGGGTTTTTGAATGTATTGGACACTGTTACCAGATATGAATAAAGTGTTGTATCATATACAAAGACGTTAATATAAAATACAATCCCTCTGAATTAGTCATATATGTAGCTCAATAATAGGGTAGGTTGTAATAAAAACACTTTAGGATCACTAGAATTTTTGTAGTATCATGGTGCAAAGTTCAGACAAAACAAGACCTGGTTAAGTTAAAGACTTCTGGATAACAATGGCAGTAAAGGTTGCTTTTTGAAACCGAGTTTAGACTATGGAAAAGTTGACATCTGACTTTTTAATCCAGCTTTGTAGTCAAAAAACTTGACTCTTACTGAGATTAATATTAAGTGTATAGATTAAGCAGCAGTAGTGGCAACTTCTTACTGTAAATCCGAAGTATCACTACCAGTATTTTTGTATTATAAATGCATTTGCAATTGTGAAGTGTTTGCCAAAAGTCACCAGCTTTACCTATACCAGTATACTAATTAACATTTAATTTCATTAAATACGTATTTTATCCATTAAGATATGTTTCTACTTTGTGATATTCCAACACATATACAATGGTTTCTTATGCCATAATGGGGTTATATGAAATATTAATTGTAATATATTTATGGCATAATATATTGGGGTTAATGTTTATCAGTCATGTCACATTCCATGTATTTTTTATTGATTAATGTAAAATGAAATTGTAAATACTCTTTTATTATGCTGTTCCTGCATTGATGACCTGTGAAGACTAGCCAAAATTCACTTGAAGTGAACAGCTACTGCATCAGTCGTACCAAATAAAGGTCAGTTGTCAATGGCATTTAAATAGTATTTTTTTGAATCTATTTAGTAAGAAGACTTAATGCTGTCCTTAAAGAATATCAGAGAAGATACATGCCAATAAATGAACCTAATACACAGGTAAAATTCACTATTATAATAGTACTTTTATATAAAAAGATAAATCATGAATTTGAGTTTAGGTAGATGAAAGTAGAAGACTATGAAGCAGTGTTTAAAAGGAAAACTAAAAGAAAGACAATGGGCAATTCTTTGTTCATTTAGAGGCTAAGTAAAATTTTATATATCAGATGAAATAAACCATCTTTTTGGTGCAGACTATATGGTACATTATCTACCATTTAGGTTGTGTTTGGCTACTTGTATCAAAGACTCTGTAGAGAGAATACGGTTTATTTCAGCTTTGGTGCTGGAACTGAAGTAACGTTAGGATACACATACATCCTGGAGTTATAAAAATAGATCAGGAAACTTTGAGACAACCATATTGTAGAGGATTTTAGCATAAACAGTTTACTCCATGAGAGAGAGAGAGAGAGAGAGAGAGAGAGAGAGAGAAAGAGAGAAAGAGAGAGAGAGACAGACAGAGAGACAGAGAGAGAGAGACAGACAGACAGAGACGACGGACAAACAAACAGAGCTTGAGAGAGGGAGAGAGAGGAGGTAAAACAGCGATCTAAAAGCAACAACGTCAAATAATTATAGACTATTCCTGTATTCCATTTTATTGCTGTCATTGCTAAGTATATTTTAGAGCACAGAAGACAAAGAAAAGACAACTTGACCACATTAAACCCGAGAGAGAGATTTTTATATAACGGACAGTAAACAAGTGGAAGAGTAAAAATAGGCAGGAATATAGATGGTTTACATTGGATATTACATTGGATATTTTGTAATAGTGCAAAGGACTTATTCTTCAAAAATGAAAATTGATTAGAATAAAATATCTTACTACGACGCGCAAAGGAAACAACAGTGGTTTACATTGCTTGTGAGCCCGTGTCGTGCCTTTCCACCAGGGTGGCGTTTTATTTAATGAAAAATTTGTTACTCTTGAATTCTTTTTTTAGTTTTGAATATCCAAATGGTGTTTAAATGGTGTCAAGGCAGTTGACCGACAGAGATATGCAATATTGTACATTTCCATTTGAATCTTGCTATGCATTGTCTTGATGATATAGATATGGAATTTATGGAATTTGTTTTGTTTGAAATGTATAGGAAGATGAACCTGTGCCGCCCTGGATCACAGATAAAAGGTGAGCTAATTGTAAGGACTTTTTCTATAGAATAAAAGTAAGCCTTAGTTTATATTTGAGTGTGACCCAGCCAATGAAATCAGTTCCATTGAAATTCAATCTCACGCCCACAGAGGGGCCCTAATATTTGATCCAGCTCCTTAATCATTCTGTGTAAGGGACATTAGAGTCAAGGAAAAAAATTGTAGTCCGCTACCAACTGTAAGCCTACTTGCAGAAACTGCATTTTTGACATGTAATACATAATAAACGGTCTCTGTGATTTGTTTACTCATTGCTTAGCTTAATAGTGTTTGTCTACCAAATAAGTGAGCGAGATTACAAACGGAGACGAAGATAATAACACTGACACTAATATTTAACTTTAAAGAACATTTGGATAGGGCCAAAACTGTTTCCTAGTTCATATGTATTACGTATTGATGGAATTTTGTGGTGATAGTTGTTTCTATATTGGCTTGCGATGTTAAGAGTGTCCAGTCAGAAGGTAAAAAGTTACAAACCTTTGCCAAGATAATTTTTGTGTTGAAGTAGTGACTTGTAATTCTTAATCTACTTTAGAGTTTTAACAATGCCGAAGTAGCTGATTTTTACCCACTGTAGGTTTCCATGAATCTTTCTGGCCTTTTTCACTTTATTGGCTTAATTACTTATGCAAACAGACGCAGAGCACTTAAAAGCGATTAATGTTCTTCTTTTCTTTTCATTTATGTATTTTTGAAAAGTTTTATAGATTAACTCCTGCAGCGAAACCTGGCACTACTTTACAAAAATTTTTCATAAGATTAAACTAATCATGCAGCGTAGAGGAAAAAATCATCCCCCAATCTCTGAAACAGCCAGGAATGCTTAATTTTTACATTTTTGCATACCCAATAACAGTGAAAGGGTTACAAAGGATGTCTAATGGGCTCCTTCGTCCTAATGCATCAAGCGCTTTCATCAAAGACTATATTTAATGATTACTTACCATGTCTACAGAGCTCTGCACATGCTCGCCACATATTCTCCACATGTTCTCCACATGCCCATAAAGCAAAAATTTTAGGTGTACTGTACAAAATGCTACTGTGTTGTTTTAAGGTTATGTGTATAATCATTGTATTTTCCCAAAGTCTGCTTGTTAATAAAACTTTCTTTTCAAACTTGTGTTTTTTGGGGTTTTTTATTGAATTGTTTTTAAAGATAGGCTAATTCTAAAAAACAATTAATTAACAAAACAAGAAAGAAAAGGTTTGTGATGTTTTTTTAAAAAGATGGTTGATCCCTATTTTATCCTGCTGTTGTAGTTCCCTGCTTAATGCTTCACTTGTCAACTGTCACGTGGACAACATAAAACAGGTGGCAGAGATCCTTTGGGCAATGTCGAAGAATATTCTTAATCATCAGGAATCGGAATAAGACTAAAAAACTTCTAAGCCTTCGCTGTAGTTTTAGTATAATCTGATTTATTGTGGTGAAAGGCAGTAAATATGGTTAATAAATACGTACCTACTTGCCTTCTTACCTGCCTACTTTCTACCCACTTACTTACCTAACTGATAAACTTAATAAAGTAATGAAAAAAGTGTTATGACCCATGACCCAGTATGTCGCATCCAGTGTACTAACAAACAAAACTGCGTCATAATTTACAATTAGCGCCCGTGATTTCAGCTCAGAACATGGTTACCCTAACATACCCGGCAAGCCATTATTTTCAAATTGTTCTCACCATAACAACCATTTGAAATACCAAAGATTATTGATTTGATTTAATTTGTTTACTTTACTACATTATATTTATTTTATGTTACCTATATTTTATTATGTTATATTATACTATATTATATTGCATTATCTTTATGTAATAGATTTTGTTTTATATTTTTGCATTCAATTATTACAAAACGTGTGGTAAAAAACCTTATAAAATGAATAGAATGTATTTTTAATAAAACCTAAGATCAAATGTTCCAGCCAATAAATGCAAGATACTACTGAACCACGTATACTGTGTTTTTTCACAGCTACGTTATTGGAACCAGGCTCTTAGTAAACAAGCTGGGTTACCTTGTAAATGCCCATTGGAAATCTTGTCGCACAATCACTATGTAATGGTTTAGAAAGGCTGTTTGACGATTAGTTATTTATATATTTTTCGTACATCTTGAAATCCCATTAAAAATAATGACCATACTGTAAAATACCAACTCCAGTGTATAATAGTGGTATAATGTTACTCATAGTGGTGGTCATGTTAATGGCCGTAGAAGCGGAAGGAATTTTCTGTCGAAAATATGAGGTTAAGAAAACTGAAAGAGTTTTCGCCCAGAACTAGGTGAGAATTTGAATCTTGAAATGCAACTTCTGTTGATGCATTTGTTCACGGAGAGCGAAGATATGCATCCAGAAGTGATTCCAAAGCGCTTGTAGGAAATTACATTGTAATATCTTGCTTTTTTGTCTTCTTGAAGTACCGAAATGTAAAGGTAAGAATAAACAAATTTAAGTTGGTACGGAAAGAGAAGATCACCTTTGAGTGTATTAATTGACGTAGGAAGCCCCCTTTTCGAGGAAATAAGTTTGCTCCGGAGGTGAATTGTTTGTGGCTATAACGAGAAAATTTTTTGTCCAAATATTATATTTCGGAATTTTAGTACAAAGTAAAAAAAGTGGATTGTGCATCTTGTTATTTTCTTTACTTTATAATACACTCAGTCTTGTATGCTAACCTGAAAACAATTGCTATTATTTTTTAATCACAGTTGCACTGGCGCGCCTAGCTTAATTTTGTAGGAAATATTTGTTTCTTTGACTGGTTAGAGTGAACGGTGTTATTATTTTATCTCTTATTATGTTTTTAGTGTTCTTACACCACTGTTACTTGAATATGATGAAGCTATCAGAACACTTAAAGCTCAAGTTGACTTTTATAAAGTAAGATGGTTAATTTTATTGTTTTCTAAATTATTTTTTATAGCTTACAAACACCAGTAAATATTTTTACAGTCATCAAATACTGTTTTATGTCAAACACCAAGCCATTAAAATTTTTTGGTCTTTTGTTTAACATTGATTGTTATAGGTGAAATTGTGGGGTTTTTTTCAAGGCAAAATTCCACATTATGTTTTCACTTTTATATTCAGAATCAAATGGCAATGGGTGCTTTTTTATATTTTATACATGATTAGACTGTATATTTGGACTTTAATTCAAGTGAGGGAGACATATTGTCCATTGTTGTAATACCAGCCCCACCAGAAGCGATAATGATATATATTCTAGTTAAACCCAATTATTTCATAAGACATATTTTTGAATGTCACAAATGTATTAGAATGTTTCCTTATTAAGAGAGCAGGAGACCATTGATCTTTTAAAACAGATCTGTACTGATGGGACAAGTTAAGATTTACTCGTGCGACCAGCATTGAGGCAGACTTACTACTCTATACGCTGTGTATATTTAACGCTATGAAATGGAGATAGAGCCAGACGAAACATGTCTTCTCTTCTCGTATATCACCACTTGAGCATTGTGAATTTTAAGATTTTATTCGCATTGTGTCTTTTTATTTACTATTTGTGTTGGTTATTTTGAGGGAAGATTTTACTTGGCCAAAAACAAAAGCATTAAGAAAATCGACCTTTGATTGCTTTCAAGAGCTGATTTTTAGAGAAACAAAACAAAGGACTTTGTTTAATTTCTAGTGCGAGACCTTTTTATCTTCAAGGTTGTATAGATGAAATGTGAATAATAAAGTATGTAGATTGTCTTAAAACTTCATTTTGTATGATCTCGGTTTGTAACATATCAAATAATTCTCCAAAATACACATGTAATTAATTAGTAGATTTCAAGAAACCCCTTTTCCCCAGCGGCCAAATTGAGCTCATCAGTGACAGAAGGATAGCAAATAAACGCTCCTGAATTTGCTTTGGGAAATATTTTTTTGAATATAAGTTTTTAAAAAATCCTTGTTTGCTTTTAAGTTTTGTATTTTTGTAAATTCCGTTTAAAATATTGACTATTCTTTACCTATTTGCGGAAAATTCTTCACTTTTGATTTGAAGATTAAATCAACTCTGATTAGATCTGAACATATAACCCACGGTTTGGAACACTAGGTACTTGTATTTCAGTATAGCTATTATTTCTATTATTAGTATCATCATCATCATCATCATTTTCACACCTTAATGCTTCCCATTGTCATTTTGATTTCTACTGGTAGAAAGAACACTCCAGAATTAAAGAATCAGCTGAAAATATAGTGAATGAAAATTCAAGGTATGCTTACCACCTATGGATTTCGTTTTGCATCATTTTGATGTTATTCCTATTGAATTGTATAATTTATGTACACTTTATTGCTTGTATTTAAGTTCTTTTCATTGCATATACTTTTTATTGTTTTGTTGGGAGTTTTTTGTCTCTTTTACCAGTTTACTCAGAAGTTGAGACCATTATATTTGCCCGGTTTAGGTGTACTCAAACAATATTGCCTTCTATTTAAAAGCGCAGTCCAGTACCTTGTTCAAAAGATACTGTTTTACACCTTTCAGGGATGTGCAAAACCGATATGGAATTTATAAAATGCCAACCAAATTGGAATATGTTTGTTGATAGATTATTAATTTCATTTTATTGTGACACCAGCGTCAAATATTTTATGATTTTAGTATTTCTTTGAAAGAAAAACTGGTGGCATATTCAGTGATAAAACTTATTCTTGTCTAATTGTTTGAAAATGAAAAATTGAATTGGTTATTTTTAGCAAAAAAAAAATGTACAGTCAAACCTGCCTTAACGACTACCTCTATAAAACGACCACTGGTCTAAAACGACCATCATTGGGCCACCTCAAGCTACTTCTTAAGTACATAATGGTCCCAAAAGTGGTCGTCTTATGCAGTTATTACATTAGTACATTAATTTTGATCCCCTGCTTCCGTTAGTTGCATTGTACTGTTTTACTGTACTGCATAATGGTACAATATGAATACTTGATATTTTTTTGAAAATAAATGTTATTGGCTTTTCAATTTACATTTGTTTTCTAACGTTAAGGTTCACACTGTTTTGGTCTCACTCATGTTCTTTAATGAGTAAAACCAGGATATTAGATTTCTGTATTTATACGCTATCTTACTATATGAACATATAAAAAATAAAGTATATAAAATATCAGTATCATGCACCCTAACTGCAGTACGTTAAGTAGTTATAAATATGAAAGAAAATAGTTTAATCACTTTAAAAAGTCGTAATGATCACAAGTCACAACTCCAAAAACTAAATTTGTTATTTAGTTTTTGGAGTTATGACTTAATGCCTTGTGAGTATGTTCAGCTCCTAAAAGATTCTTTAAATGGTGCAAATTAAATTGTGCTAACCAACTGTTTTCATTATCAAAGAAACTTAGACAGACGCTCTCCGCGCACCCAACCAAATTATTTACGATGGCAATGGCTTAAATAGGGAAGGTGTGGTTTTGATCGTCGTCTGCTCTAGTTGCTTAGCCCAGGACAACTACCATGCAATCATATTTGCAGTGATTTCGGGTATTCTTTTTGGCCCTGCCGTGTTACTTATTTTGATTGGGAGACATAAGATGTGCCTCATGGACAGGTGAAGATTTCTTTAGCCTTGTCATACAATCACTTGGAGATGGTGTCTCAATAAGATTACTGGTTTATAGTAAATCTTCAAAGGTATACAAGGTTAGACATTTATTTTCGTTGTATTCCTGAGAGACTGTTTTAACTCAAAGTTCAACCCTGAAGACATCTTGCTTGAGTGATCTGAAATGCTTGCTTAACGTGATACTCAATTGCTCGAGCAAGGAACCTTCGACCGACTCCTAAGCCTAATAAATAGTGCACATAATTTGGATAATATGGATAAAGTGGATAAGCATGTTGTATGGTCACCAGGTGATACGGGTACCTCCCTTCCTGCTATAACTCCTGACACTCCTTCACTTTGCCAGGATAGAAGTTTGCTCCATGGATAATTGTCCTCGCTCGCTGCGCTCACTTCGACACTTACTATAACCGAAGTTCACCAGAGACGACTTTTTAAGGAATAAAAAATCACATTATAGACGGCATGTTAAGAAGTGAATCACTATAGGTGGATGTTATGACGACAGAATTTTAAAAATCCATTATGATTTGGGAATTTGCAACAGCACAAGAAATTTTGTAAACAACAAAGAAAAACGTAAACTCTGAACTAGTTGGAGTAATGCAAAAAGTTGCCAGTTCACTGAGATTTTTTCAAAAGAAACCTGAGTATGTCATCAACTATTTTTAAGTGATTACAACCTAAATAGTTTACCCATTTGAAGTAAGTGGGATGGAACATTTTTAGTTCTTAACAATTAATGTTCAAAATAGATTTGCATTGATGTATTTTTTCGTTCGGGTACGTTTCACATTTCCGTGTGAACATCTATTTCCTGATGGTACTTCTCCGCACGGAAGATTATCCTTCACAAGCATTTTTCAGCTTATGTGTTTGTACGTAGGGACTCGAAAGTACCTTGTTGACTCTCTTGATCTCCCTGATCAGTGACACAATTTTGTTGTCACAACATCTGGTACAAATAGTTCCTTTTCCAAGGTAGATTCATTGTAATAATAGAAATTCTTTTCTGATTAATCAATTTCAGAATTCCACCCGGAATTTCTGCGTAGTTACATTCATCCCCCGTTGAATAAGGAGATCATTTCAGAATTTTAATAATTGTTGTGTAAGGGGTTTTTTATCAATTTTTTTTGCCGCAAGTTAAAAATTAACATTAAAACTTTTTTATTTGAGATAACACGCGCTTTGTTACTTAATCAATTTTTTAACCATTTCGCACTATCATATACAAAGTCTGTGGGAAAATCACATTTTTCCTGTTACAGAGTTACAGAGCAATATTCTGTAATCTCAGTGTTCCACTTGTCAGAGACAGTATCATACAAATAAAAAAAAGTTATATATGACCAGGTGTGTTACATAGTTTGTTAATTAATGACTATTTTCCAAACTTGTTGTTAACACACACTTTATCCCCATAACGTTATAAATATGTCAAGCTTCTATAATATTACAAGGATCTTTTGTCGGTTTTTTTTGCTCAGGCTTCACGATGAGTTAAAAAAGAATGTTGAAAATCAGTTGAATGCTTATCTTGAAGTCGAAGGAGCGTCCGGTGTAAATCAAGAGGTTCTGGACAACCTCAAACATCAGCTTGTAATAATAAACCAGGTACTTAGACAAAAAATACTATTCGATGGCTGTTCTGTTAATGGTTTACCTGGATACAGACGTTGAAGATTGCTTTTTATATTTTTTTTCATTTGTCCTGCTTTCTATCTTTCTATCTATCTCTGTATCTATCCATCTCTATATCTATCTATCCATCTATCTATCTATCTATCTACCTATCTAGCTAGCTATCTGTCTATCTATCTGTTTATCTATCTATCTATCGATCTATGTATCCATCTATCTACCAATCTGTGTATCCATCAGTCTATATTTATCTGTACCTATACTTATCTACAGTCTATCCTATTTTTTTTATTTACCTATCTATGTATCTTGCTATTTGTAGTTAATGGTTATGCCAGTGAATATATATATTGTCTATTATATCATTTATCCAGAGATTATTGGCAACGTTTCTGTTGCCAATTGTATACCAAACTGGTACTTCGAATAATGCTTAAAGGAAATACCATTACATAAATTCCAAGTTTGCTTTCAAAAATCACCATTATGGCAGTACTTTTTAGTTAAAACCGGTAGAAATTTTATTCTCAAAAAGCTTTCCTTGTTGGGCAAGGAAAGCTTTTCCTTGCCCAACAAGATTTGGCAATTGTAAATAGGTTCTTTTTCTTAAAGATCTCAATTTAGTATTATTTTTGCTAATATTTAAGAATTGCCTTCACGTTAATTGGCACTAATATTAAAGTGTTTTCGTATCACACTATATTTTACGAATCTGGCTACATTTGCCGTATTCTCAAGTGAAGTGAGAATACCATTGCTACCTTTGTGATCTTAATTTTTTTAGCCCCGTCATGCAGGAACACNCAGCACTGCATTGGCAAAAACTGTATTATCGCATACCGCAGTAAGCCCCCTTGCAGAGACATTTTTGGTACCTCTTTTCTACTGTGCCTTCAACAGCAAAATGCTTTTTTCCTTTTTGATACTTCATTACATGGACTACGCGTCAATTGCGTTACACCTCTTTTGCCAGATGCACAACAACAATTTTTGTTTCTTCATTGCCCGATCTGAAAACTCTTGCTCCTTTTATTCATTAAACACGAATTTTTTGTATTCTATTTTGGTACAACATATTTTACTTATAATCATTTTTCATCAATGCGTTGATGATTTAGATTCCCCTTGAAAAATAAGAGGAAACCTTCAAAACCACTTGGAAACTATGATTTTCAAGTTTGTTATTGCTAAGAGAATTGTTTTTGATTTATGCTTTCGTTACAGCTGCACTTTTAATTTTTTTATGTTCATTTGCATTGTATATCCTAACATACTAAATATATGTTGAGGTGTTGTTTTTCCTTGGACAAGGAAAGCTTTTCCTTGCCCAACAAGATTTGGCAATTGTAAATAGGTTCTTTTTCTTAAAGATCTCAATTTAGTATTATTTTTGCTAATATTTAAGAATTGCCTTCACGTTAATTGGCACTAATATTAAAATGTTTTCGTATCACACTATATTTTACGAATCTGGCTACATTTGCCGTATTCTCAAGTGAAGTGAGAATACCATTGCTACCTTTGTGATCTTAATTTTTTTAGCCCCGTCATGCAGGAACACGAAAATTTTTCAAACTGGGATCCTTTCAATCTAATAAAGAAAAAGCGACTCAGATGTTTCTTGAATTTAGACAGTGTCGTCACGCACCTTCAGTTGATCTCGTAAATCACAATCCTGAACCTTAATTGCCATTTGGCCAATTTTCTGCTCAAGCGCGACACATCTGCCTGTTAACTGTATAATCAATTAAGAACAAGATCGCCAAGTGATTTTTTTTATCAACTGTTTTCCCACATTCTTAGATTAGTAACAGTGAAAAGTTTAAATCTGTGTTACCCAGGTGGATTTAGTTATTACATTGATTGTGTAGACTTAGATCTTACGGTTTGTGCATAAAGAAGAACACAGGACGAGATTTAATCTCTTATCCCATGGTTATCAAAGTCTATACTTTATATCTCTTAGTGTTGAAGTCTTGAGCTTTTTTTCTAGTTGTTGTTTTTCTTCATTTCAGTACCGTCGTTTCCAAATTTTACTTGGGTGTCCTTGTTTCTTTTTACCGCTTGCATTTTGTTCCTTTTATTTTCCTGAACATTGTTCTATGGCAGGTGGAAAGATACCTTCCATGTCAGTTGCCACGCTAAAACAGGTCGACTTCAACTTCAATTTTTGCATTTGATAGTCGTAGTGTGTTATTTTACATTCACATTTGTCATTTTGCCTTGGATTATATGAACTATTTTATATTTTCAGGTTGTGATCCGTATTTTGTTGCACCATTTTTCTTTATTTTATTTCTGCTTCTTAAATTGTTTGGCTAAAGTGTGCTTCGTTATCCTTTACCGTTTTTTTGTTTCTTCGAATTTTTTTATTCACGGCGTATGTTTAAAAGTTTGGTCACACAATGTGTTTGTCATAATCTTTTTTTTTTCACACTGTGAATTTTATCACTGTATCACTTAATACGATCAGGAAATCCCCTGAAATGGTTGTCAGTTGATGGGTAGATGATTAATAAATTATTAGTTTGGCCAATGACAGCATCTAACAGGACCACATAAGTTGACCATGCTACTACTCACAAGTCCCTTAGTGAGGCATGCAGTGTTCTCAATATCTAATAATATCAGCGTTGTGAGGTAGCTGTCCATTTAAAAATACTGTCAAAATATAATTCTGCAACCTTAAAAGCAAAGGTTTTCTCTCCCACATTCTTTTCCTCATTTAGATCATGACAATTGTAAATGTACAATCAACAGAGTTTTCATTTAAATTGACAACCGGTCATATTTTCTTATTCAGACGGATTCCTGGAGTAAGCTTCTATTATTTTTTTTTATTTTTTCCTTCGGGCTTCTGAGCCCCAGTAACCTTAATGAATACAGTTGAACCTTGATTATCCGAACAAGAGGGGCGGGAAGCAATTTGTTCGGATAACTGACTATCCGTAAACAAACGACACGTTTACGTAAATATTTACCCGGACCGGGAGATCTTGTTCGGATAATCGAGGTTCAACTGTGGATAGGCTTAGCAGTAGCATTGTTTTAACTCCTACTTATTATTGTTTTGATCTAAAAATGACAAGGAAAAGGATAACTATAAAGAAATGTGGGAGCAAAGTTGCCGAGACGTTAAAGAGATACAAAGTACACTGCAGGTATGCTGTCCCTTTCCAAGTATCGGTATACCTATTAGAAGCAACGACAGCTTGTCGAGAATCCCATTTTTGTTTTAGCTATATTACCTCTAGATATTTCTTGAGTATTTATTTTAAGAGCAAAAAAGGAATGAGTTTTGTTTCAATATTATTAAATGTTTAGAAATTTATTTCCATTTTGATTTTTACCTTCGATGGCTTTTTGTGTAAAACATGTGTTGCAAACCAGAAGGCCTGGATTTTTCTAAGCGATGTTGACTTGTCCACTTAACAAAAGACCGTTCGTTTTCAAAAATTTCTACAGTCATCTTTGAGCTCCAACGTTTCTGGCAAGGTTTGGTAAGTGTTTTGAAAGCAGTGCCAGAAAGAAAGCAGTTTTTTGTTGTAACGTTCTAGAAGAGAATATCAAAATTGACTATTTATGAGATAGTTATTGAAAACAATCATATTCTAAACTTGTGGTATTTTTAAAAAAAATTACTGGAAGAACAAGTGTTGGCTTTCAATTTTTCAACATGGTAGAATTTTGATCAAAAGTTTGGGCAGATGACGTGTACAACAGAATTACCCATTATAAAATAACGAAGAATTCTCATGTAGGAAGAGTGGAGAGACGAAATAGAAGAATACGACAGAAAGGCTGTAGATATTTATCGAGTCAGAACAGAAAAAGAAAAGCATCTAAACCATGTTTCTACCAAACTCACAGAACGAATGAGGTTTTCTGGAAAGAGACAGATCAAATAAGGTATTCGACGTAATAATAAGGAAAGGAAAAGCATAAATCGACTCGGCTATATTCAGTAAATCTAATGTTTAACGAAAAAGAAGGAGATTGCCAAAGTTTGTTTGAAAAGCATTGCTAAAGATAAAAAAGCAAGTATAAAAATTAGACTTTTTTGTTAATTATGTATGAAGATAGACTTAGAGAAAGATTTCCCAGGATGCTTTTGTTTCTTTTAAACATGTGGCTGACATTTTTAAACATCCGTTCTATGAAATAAGGTTTTTTTTATTCATGCTTACTTGGAGGTTATATACTTTTTCAGCTTTTATAGGAACAGAGAGTTTATTTCACCCATAATACGTAAGAGTGCGGCACTATTCAGAGGGAGGCGTTATTTAAGGGCTGCATTAGTTTAAACAAATGTGGTGAATGTAAGAATAGCTGATGTGACATAACTACACACATGTAATGTATGATGATCATTGGTTTTAGAAGCCACTTTGTAGTCTCAAATAGATTAACCAATAGATTAAATAATCCAATGGGTTTTCATTAAAACCTTTTTTCATTTATTACCTTCACTAACCTAGTTTGAAACGAGCAAAGGAGATACGACACTATTTCAAAACAGCAGTGGTTTATTTCTTTGAAATAAGCATTAGGAACATTAAAACATTTTTTTCAAATCAAGTCATAATCAACTTGGAACCACTGTAATGCAACAGCGTGTAACAAAAATATTGTTCGAAATAGAATTGATATTTATAAAAGATGCTTGTTGTAATATAAGACTTATGTGGCTCATTAGACTTCGTTTTCTCAAAATAGAACAACACAACGATTGGTCGAGGAGACGCCTTCCATTTTGTAATGTAGCTTTGTACAATCAATACAATTCTTTTTATGCAAGGTTTTTATTCCAAGTTTTTCTTGGATCTTTGCGAACTGTTGAATGCTGTCGAATTAAAAAGTTGAATAATTTGTAATGATAGGCATCTGCAAGTCTTTTGGGAAAAAGGCTTTGCAAGAGACTGGAAAATGGAAACACAATAGTTTTTTTCAAAGGGAGCTATTTAAAATATGCAGGTCTTTTTGACAGCTTCATTTTTCGTTGGTGGATATCTTAAGACCCCATCCGGAAGTTCCCCCTTCAATTTTTCGCCAGCTGCAGGCGTTATTTGCCTTCAGTAACAGTGTAGGAATGCCCTTTGGCTTTTGATGAACTCCTTCCAAGGTTTAAATAAATTTCCCAGACGAGACCGCAGAGGAGGTAATATAGCAAAGTTCCTTTTCTATCGCATATTGAATTTTTGTTGTACAGAAAGATGAAAAATCTTGGTAGATAATATACCTTTTTTCTTTCAAAATCGTGAAGCTCATTAATAATTTTGTTCCAGTTTTTGAATAAAGGTTGATATATTTCTTTAGGGAATCTATATTTAATACATATAGTAATTGTGCATGGACTAACGTCTACATATATGACTGAAAATTGGTTTGGTCGTGTCAGAGAACAAGGCTTTGTATATGGTGGGCAGTGTTACCCAGCAATTGGGTAACTTTGACCACTGAAGCTGTTTACATTTCATTTACATATAAGTGTTCATTTCTGGTGTGCCTGAGCTGTTAAGTTAGTGGTTCTTTTCTGGCTTCGTCATAGAAGCCTTTACACTAAATTTTGCTTTTAACAGGGCCCAGTATTAGTTATATTTTGATGCAATGAAAATAAGATAGCAAAAATTTTCTGTGTTACTGCAAGGCTCACTTTAGGTATAGCATTAAATATATTCTTGCATATTTTTGTAATGATATTCGATGTAAAAAAATGAGACTTGTCACAAGGCACTGGAAACAAGAGAGATTTGAATTCTGTTTTAAATATTGAAGAAAATGCTCGTATGCAAACATTTAAATGCAAAATGACCAATATCATTTGGCGCCTTTTTCAAGTTTTTTATCTGAACCAAACATCGTGATCAAGACTCTCCATTCAGTCTTATCAGCTGACACCCTCAAAAAATATATAGTATCTTGACAACAACTGGTCGCCCAAGAATTTATGCTTTCCAGAAATGTTGTTCTGTCTCCCTGCACTTCGCTTCCCCTCAAACTTTCCTGTTAAAGATTAGTGCCCAAGACATTTTTGGTGACAAATATAGCCTAAAAATTGCAGTTGTCTTTTTCTCTGATGATCCTTAATAAGTACCTTTCTAGGTTGGCTTCTTTCAATACACATTCATTTGATTTCCTTTCCTTCCATGAGACTAAACATGCTTTTGATGCACCAATTCTGCTGCTTCCATTTTTCTCTCTATATCCTTAATTATTGTCCAGCATTCACAGCCATACACAAAATTTGTCTTCATTACCCTAGTCATCGTTTCCATTATTAAATTTGTTTTTCAAAATCAGTCTTTTCTTTTAGAAGCATATCTGGTTAAAGCATTTCTTTTCTCTTTTTTTTCACTGGTGCATCTGCCGTCTAATGTGATCGTGTATCCCAAATCTTTGAACTTCTTTTGAATTTGTTTTATTTTTTCTCCGTTGCTTTCGGGATTTCACTTAGGATTTGTTTTTTGCTTTGATACCACCATGCATTCAGTGTTTTGGGGGCCAAGAGACGCCCCCCATGCCTTCACTTTCTTTCACTACATTATTTGAATTTCTGTAATTCACTGTATAATACCGCTATCAAACTGGTATCATCTGCATATGTTATGGTANATTGGTTTGGTCGTGTCAGAGAACAAGGCTTTGTATATGGTGGGCAGTGTTACCCAGCAATTGGGTAACTTTGACCACTGAAGCTGTTTACATTTCATTTACATATAAGTGTTCATTTCTGGTGTGCCTGAGCTGTTAAGTTAGTAGTTCTTTTCTGGCTTCGTCATAGAAGCCTTTACACTAAATTTTGCTTTTAACAGGGCCCAGTATTAGTTATATTTTGATGCAATGAAAATAAGATAGCAAAATTTTCTGTGTTACTGCAAGGCTCACTTTAGGTATAGCATTAAATATATTCTTGCATATTTTTGTAATGATATTCGATGTAAAAAAATGAGACTTGTCACAAGGCACTGGAAACAAGAGAGATTTGAATTCTGTTTTAAATATTGAAGAAAATGCTCGTATGCAAACATTTAAATGCAAAATGACCAATATCATTTGGCGCCTTTTTCAAGTTTTTTATCTGAACCAAACATCGTGATCAAGACTCTCCATTCAGTCTTATCAGCTGACACCCTCAAAAAATATATAGTATCTTGACAACAACTGGTCGCCCAAGAATTTATGCTTTCCAGAAATGTTGTTCTGTCTCCCTGTACTTCGCTTCCCCTCAAACTTTCCTGTTAAAGATTAGTGCCCAAGACATTTTTGGTGACAAATATAGCCTAAAAATTGCAGTTGTCTTTTTCTCTGATGATCCTTAATAAGTACCTTTCTAGGTTGGCTTCTTTCAATACACATTCATTTGATTTCCTTTCCTTCCATGAGACTAAACATGCTTTTGATGCACCAATTCTGCTGCTTCCATTTTTCTCTCTATATCCTTAATTATTGTCCAGCATTCACAGCCATACACAAAATTTGTCTTCATTACCCTAGTCATCGTTTCCATTATTAAATTTGTTTTTCAAAATCAGTCTTTTCTTTTAGAAGCATATCTGGTTAAAGCATTTCTTTTCTCTTTTTTTTCACTGGTGGATCTGCCGTCTAATGTGATCGTGTATCCCAAATCTTTGAACTTCTTTTGAATTTGTTTTATTTTTTCTCCGTTGCTTTCGGGATTTCATTTCCTCCGAGGCCTGGGCTCTCTTCAACATCATCTCAACATCATTTCATTATACAGGTTTAAAAAGTATGGTAACATGACACATCTTTTGACACGTCCTCTATTCTAACAGCTGCACTCTGGTACCACTATAGATTCCTAATTACTCTCAGGTTTTTTCCATCAATGTCTAGATTTCCTAATATTTCAAGCACTGCTTCATTTCTTACTTACTCGAAAATCCTAGAATAGTCTTACAAATAACGGTACAGTTCTTTTTGGATTTCAGTAGATCTTTCCATTATTATTAATGAGGTAAAAATATCGTTCGGATTTCTTTATTAGGGAGAAGTCCAACTCTTGAGTTATCTATTGTTATGTTGTCTTTTGTATCCTACACATCAATACTCTAAGTAATATTTCTGTAAAATGACGCTTCAGGCTGATAGTGTCATGTGCACCTCAGTCTGTCGCTCTTGTTTTCTCGCGGTGGCGATAAAAACAGATTTGCTTAGGTCTTATTGGATCTTACCACTGCCATAAATAATATTCAGGTTGAATTTTTTTCGCAAGTTAATTCCTATTCCTTTCGAGCATTTTTATTGGTTCTACTGGTATATTTTCAGGCCCTGTAACTTTTTGTGTTTCATTTTTTACATTGCCAACCTTACTTCTTCTAAGGTTGGTGGACCGTCCATAGTTACTTTTTTCCCCTTACGTCGTTAAAAGGGTCTTTTAATATATTCTGGCCACCTTTTTAACACATCTTTTTTCATGAAGTTGGCTTCATGCTTTGACTTTATCCAGCTGGTTACTTCGTGCTTTGTTTAATTTCCTTTAATTTCTCTTAACTAATGCATGCCTTTACTATTCACGTGGTGATTTTGTTGTATTTATTGGCACTGCAAATTTGTCCAATTTTCTTTTGCCAATTTACATTTTTCACTTAACTTTTCTATTTAAATCTTTATATCCATCCATAATTTTTTCTGTCTTTCATCAATTCAAGAATTTTTTTTGTCATCACATACACAAGACTAACACAAAAGGTTGATGTCTACAAAGTTTAAGAGCTTGAAAGATGACTTGATGCCCATTGAAGTAAGAAACAGTAACTGAGCTGGTGAAGGGAAAAAATTAAAACAGAAGCAACTGGAACAGTTTCTTCAGACATTTTGTCCGTACGCAAAAAGTCAATCGTTAAGGTGCTTCAAGAAGATAAAAGAATTTGCCCAGACAAAGGACCTTAATTTGTTCATTCGTCTATGTAATACTTACCGAGTGTTGATACTGAAACTTGGCACGATAGACAAAGCCAAATAGGCTCACCGGTGCCAGTTTCACATTCAGATTCGTCACTTATCTCATCAGATGACACTTTACTCTTGTGACAGAGCAGAGAGTTTTGGACCGAAGAGAATTTTCTGGTTCAACTTTCAAGCATGTTCGCATCTCTTAAGTGCCTTTCAAGGCTTTTATCAAAAGATTTTCATCTAGAAGGCAAACTACTATTGAAACAATCGCAAGATTTGTTCTCAGATGAAGCACCAGTGATTTTCATTAGAACTTTGCAAAATTATTTTGTGGAAAATGTACAAATTTCTGCCCATGTATTGTAAACTTCCATGTTCTTAGCATAAGTCTCCCTGCTTTCTTCATAGGGCCAGGGATAGCCTTATCCAAAAGTTGCAGCAGCTGTTAGGCGTTTGGTGTATGGCGAAAGGACGACAAATGCTTTGTTGTGTTTTCACAAGCCTCTACTACACCCTCACCTAAGTTGGACAATAGATTGCCCTCTATCTACATTTTCTTTGCCTTCTGCTTTTTTCAAGCGATGTAGTGTTCAAAAGTGGCTTCCACACATACTTTGTTTGATTGAAGCAAAAACCGTTTGGGATATCTTTAGTCCATGATTGATAAAAATCAATTTTCGTATAAATCGTGTATAAAGTTTCCTCGATAGCATTGTCACCAAAAATCAGTGAGAACGAAACTTAAACTCTTGTTTATAATTCGTCTACTGTATTTCATGCCCCGTTTCATCACAACCTTCTTACTGCCTGGGTCGTCTTACAGACTTGGCACGTCATAATTCCATTTGTTTGTAGCAAAAGACACTTTGTTCTTCCTGATTTTGTTGAAGTACCTGTTCAACTGCCTTTTTGTAATCTTGGTATGCTTTTTCCGAATGTTTGTTGCTAGGCAATGACGTAGCCCTCATTGCTTTATGAAATTAGAGACCTAATCTTTACCAGAGTTGTTGTTAATTTTGGCACAATATGCCCTTCCTTGTTTGGCTGCTGCAAACTGAGCTTGTCCAATGGAAATTTCCCACTGCTTGCCCTCAAATTAATGTTACTTTAAAAGTTTAAACATTCCTGGGGTAACTTTGGCCAGCCTGGTGTAGTACTTGGGCTATGAACATATGTCTTAATAACATTTGCTTTTAGTTATTTGATCTCAAAGTTTATCGACTAACTTACCTTTTTCCAGTAATGTCGTTATAACGATTCCACTTTATTTATTTATTTATTTATTTATTTATTTATTTATTTATTTATAATGAATCTTTATACAGGATAAAACACTTCAACAAAAAGATATGCTGTTATCAATGTGCGTCCTGTAACAATATTTTGTGAAGCATCTCTAACACAAAAATTGTAGCGTGCAAATTTACTGTCTTTCTCAATGTTGAAAGTCATTCAATATTAATTGAGCCATCAGACCGACAAAGAATGACCACTCTCAACAGCAAAGGAACAAAATTTTCAAGTTCTTTCAAGACTTACAGTTGGAGAAAACAATTGACAACAGGACCTGAAAGATCCGTACAAATCTCACTGATGTGAATAATTTAAAAGGAGTTGGGTGTCGTAATATCTGTTAAAGGTGAAAAATTAGGGAAGTGCAAGGCTTTTTGCCTAAAAATTACATTGCTATTATCTAAAGGTGTATTAATTAATTTTTTATTTTAATAATTGTGTTAATCTCTTTTTTTCTAGGCCAAGACTAGAGAGTTGACTGATAAATCTCGCGACATGGAAATTGTCCACGTAGGTGTTGCTTGAACAAGATTTCAACACGTACTCTTCAGAGTCGACTAAAAGTTTGTTTTTTTTAGGTGTGACCGGTTTACATCATTTAAGAGGTTTTTTAATTCACTTTTGGGGTCAAAAGAGGAAGTTGTATGTTGATGTATTGGAGATTGAAGACGTAGTTGAAGATTCTTGCAAATTCTAGTTACCTTGATAGACCATGTAACAGCCTAAAAAAAGATTGACCAGACAAAATCATTTTAGAAAACATCTTAAGGGGAGAAATTTTAGACCTTACACCAAAAACAGATTGGCTATCCTTCTCAATGTCATTAGTAACGTTTGTTTTCAAAAGAGGCTTTGGAGATTGCAAATTTGGACAAAAATCCAAAGTCTTTTGTCAGTAGGTTGAAGGCAAGTCATGTACATAATCCAGTGCTCATGAACTGAATTCCCAATTAGAAACAGGTTGGATTGCAGCTACTGTTGTAATGGGATCTATCAAATACGAAAATGACCAGTACTCGTTAATCAACTGATTAGTACCAAGTCACTTGATTAAGGTAAGTTTTATGTGTTGTTTCTTTTTAAAGTCATTTTACAAGTAGAAACCCCTAATGCAGTGATAGACATTAGCTGTTACTTTCAACCTTTGTCCGGTACTCTCCTGATTTAAGAATGGGCGCCCATTTTCTTCTTTGCTTTTGACTAACTTGTTCGTTTTCTGGCTGACACGTTTTCAGTTGGGTGCAAACAGGAAAGTGCCATGTAGTAAAATTTATAGAATAGGCACTCAAGCGCCAATATTAGTTGGCCATTATGTATAATCTGAGCAGTATTTACAGGAGGTGCTGGCCAAATTGTCAGTATCAAAGAGAACTTAAATATTAAAACCTGGTACTGTGAAAGCAAGAGAGTTATCGTGACATTTGTTGCTGCTTGTATGGGCAACTCTTGGTGCCCTTGTTTCCAACAAAAAATTATATCCATAGTCTTTTTTAAAAATTTAATGTAGCTTCTACTGTCTTTGACAACTTAGGACGACCTGCAAAAAGCTAGGAAATATGCTGAGAGCCTTCAAAGAGTAAATAACAAACTCAAATTGGTAAGTGATATTTTGTTCTACTCCCCCATTTTTCCTGTGGGGCAAAAATTGTTTCCAACAATTGGTAGGTGTTGCTCAGAAGACTGTATATCTAGTAAAATAACTCGGTCATTTAGAATGATATTAAGTTATTTGTGGGTGGAAAATAACATGTAGTTCAGTTACGATGGGCTTGTGCTTTGTTTGCAAAGTGGACCAGATAAGTAGAAGCGTACAGGAGTAAAAAGGCTTCTAAACATAGATCATAGCTTTACAATTAGTGGAAGTACAATGCGGAATTATCATCAGATTTTGGGCATGTAAATGAACGTTTTTCAATTAGCTTTTAATAGTTTTGGCTATGTTGCGATTCATGTGCATAAGATGAAAATTATGTTCACTGCAGTTTCCTATCTGTATTTCAAAAAATAATAATACCAACTGACAAACAACTTCAAACTCCTCAACTGTTGCGTTTGGTTAAAAATTCTTAAAAACCCCTCACTATTTTCATAGTCATGATAAGAAATGCAGTTTTAAAAATCGAGTTCATAGAGAAAAAAGAAAGAGAAAATCCTTAGCGAAGAGATTAGCGAAGAGAGCTCTTGACAATGAGGATGGGTCCCACAGAATTTACAGCTTTTGAGATGAATTTGGTCGTGGTTTAGGTAAGGGTATTAATCTACAATGTTTCGTAAGGGAACTTAAATAAACGCATCTATAAGGCTATTAATTAAATATATTCGAGAGCCAAATAATGCGTATTTTTTCCATTCGACGCAAAAACTTGCTAAATAATTAGAAGTGCTAACGATGAACACCTGATCGACAGAATCCATGGCCCAAAGTCTATCTCCTTCACTATTCTTCTACTTTTTAACTTAAAGAAACAATGACGTTTTCTGAAGCTATTCAACTTAAATTTATATGCCATTAAGGAACATGAAGAATACCTACAAAGTGCACAGTTGCATGACAAAGAAGTGGAAAGTTCCAGAGAAGAGCTAAGGTATACTAAAGCATCAATTTTGCTACACGTAAATAATGTTTTAACATAATATTTTAATTACTGTTAAATTAATTAGGTCCATGTTACTAAAAACAAGATTTCACATAAAATTTCTGTCATATTTTATGAAATGAACGCTTTTCAGAACGTTAGTTTACTGCGTTTTAAAGTGTCGATTAAATGTTTTGTTTAAGGGAATTTTTTTAGCAGGTATAGATGTTGGATTTCCGAATAAAGGTTTCAATGTAGACATTATTGTTTTCAATTTAGTAGTATTAGTAAAGGCAGCAGCAGCAGTAATAGTAAATATAATGATGATGATGATGATGATGATGATGATGATGATGATGATATTAAAATGCTTCCTGATCAATCTGACTTTGTCCCCATGTGTGGCTTTAACGAGATTGCAATATTACTATTTCATCTATTTGTCACTATTAAGCTCCTTGCCTTGTTTGTTGTTGTGCATTGAATATTAGTATTATTCTACTACTACTTCTACTACTACTACTTCTACTACTACTACTACTACTACTACTACTACTACTACTACTACTATAATAATAATAATTACTATTACTACTAAGACTATTATTATTATTATTATCACCATCATTATCATTTACAATTGTTATCATACGATTGTTTTACATCACCCNTGCTTCCTGATCAATCTGACTTTGTCCCCATGTGTGGCTTTAACGAGATTGCAATATTACTATTTCATCTATTTGTCACTATTAAGCTCCTTGCCTTGTTTGTTGTTGTGCATTGAATATTAGTATTATTCTACTACTACTTCTACTACTACTACTTCTACTACTACTACTACTACTACTACTACTACTACTACTACTACTATAATAATAATAATTACTATTACTACTAAGACTATTATTATTATTATTATCACCATCATTATCATTTACAATTGTTATCATACGATTGTTTTACATCACCCAGTGATGCATGATGTAAAACTATCTTATGATAACAATTGTAAATGATAATGGTGGTGATAATAATAATAATGATAGTCTTAGTAGTAACAGTAATTATTATTATTATAGTAGTAGTAGTAGTAGTAGTAGTAGTAGTAGTAGTAGTAGTAGTAGTAGTAGTAGTAGTAGTAGTAGTAGTAGTAATAGTAGTAGTAAAAGTATATAACATACTACCGTTGAATACAATATATTTTGTCAACATGATGCAACACAATGGTTATAATAATAAATATAATAGTAAATGCCATGGGCATGACGTTGCAATGTATCCGGCTGTCGAGCTTCGACGTGGGGCAATGAGGTTGGGCATGGACGAGGGGAAGTACCTGTTAGTCCTGGGTAGGTGGGACTCATTAAGGTTGGTTGGTAGTCCACTTAGGAGAAAGGCAACTCTGATTTTGAATCCTAGCCTATTATTTTCATAATGAGAAGGTCAACCAGAAAAAAATCATGCCACATAGCTCGTCGCGTGGATAAAAAAGGAGCCCGACCAGGGTGCAATCGAAAAGATAGCTACTGAGCTGGAAACTCTTGAGGCAACCCATGACCAGGCCTGTGCAAATAATGCCTCTCTTGAAGTTTCACCAACAAGCAAAACTCCTTAACAAAATCGACAGAAATGGACAAGAAAAGAAAGACACAATTGAGGCTTACTTCACATATGTTTTATCCCCTCAGGGGATTCCAACACGAATCAAACATATCAAATATGGAGACAACGTGACCCAAATGTTAGGTTAAATAATGATAGTAACAGACTGGCAAATATGCATAGAAACTTCATATCAACCAAAGTTTTTCCAGAAATAGAAATCGACCAAATTATAGAAAAAATAAGAGAGCATCATCAGGAACATGGCATTAGTGCTATTGTACTTGCAACTCCAATGTTTGTACAGTAACCTGATGAACATCCAAACTTACCTCCAAATAATGAAGAAGTGCCAAATAAAGGTCAAAGTAAACTTAATGAAAATGATGAGGGTGATCAAAATCTCAAAGATTTAATATCATCTAAATGGCTCAGAATTGGAGAGACTTATATGGCTGATCGTAAATCTCTACCAAAGATCCAAAATTCTAAAAAGAATCAACATATTATTTCTTTTAGTATTGCTGACGTTATGCAAATTCTTGCTGAAAACGAAATGGATCTTACCTCATTAAACGATCGTCTATGTGCATCTGCATTTGTTGCAACTGAACTGTGTGGATCCAAAATAAAATCTTCGTGCAGGAATGTCCATATAGAAACCAACTTGGCGAGACGAAATCCGAAAACAGGTAAATGTGCTGAGATCAAACGTAGAAATCTTAACGAATATAGGTAATTCTAAAAAAGGGGTAAATCACTCTGAACGTCAAACTAAGGTGTTGAAAGAAGTTGAGGAGCAAACTTGGGATGATATTTCTCTTGAGGATCTCCAGTTTGCTTTACATAAATCAAGAAAACTGAAGGCTCTGGGAAAAGACAAGATTCCGAATTTCTGGTTGAATTCTCTCAGTGTGCATCTTATGATAAGTTAACTACCTTGTAAAATGCTGTCAATCTCGAACCAGAAAATATCCCACCTTGGCTTGTCAATGGAATCACTTATCGTCAGCCAAAAAGTAATAAGACTGACAATCCAAAAATTATCAACCCATCACATGTCACATAACTATGTGTAAATTTTTCACACTCCTGTTCTGACTGACCATACTTATTCTTTTCTAACTGATAATAAGCTGTTTTCAAAGGAACAAAAAGATCGTGAACGAGGTTATTGTGGTTGTAAAGGACCAGCTTTTGATAAACAAAATGATTATTGAGGACTGCAATAGCAATCACAGAAATCTATCTATAGCTTGTATTGGTTATGAAAAGGCGTTTGGTGTATTCCTGATAGCTGGATTGAAAAATGTCTTGAAATGTATCACGTTTCACCAATCATTAGAAATTTCCTTTCTCATAGCATGAAACTCTGGAAAACAAGGTAAATTCTGAATTCTCAGAACTGGTCTATTAATACCAGTGACATAAGTATCAAGAGCACTATCTGTCAAGGTGACTCATTATCGCCCACTTTGTTCTGTGTAGTACTGTTTCTTCTATGTACTCTCCTTAAGGGGGTGAAAGTGGGTATAAAATCTTTGACAGAATCATAACCATTTGTTATATATTTGTGGTATCAAGCTGTTTGTTAGAAAAGATTCCCAACTACCTGTAGTACTCAATATAGTAGCTCAGCTCAGTGAGGATTCAAGAATGGAATTTGGTTTGGATAAGTGTGCCAAGGGCATTTATATAAGAGGTAAATTTCTTGAAGCATCTAACATTAGCCTTAATCGCCTTAAATATCTAGGGATCTCTGAAGGTGGTGGTATTAAGCACTCGGCATAATGAAAAATACATAAATAGTGCTGCTGAAAAGTGAGATCGATTCTTTAGAGTGATTAAATGCCAGAAACCTATTGATGTCATAAAGTCATTAGCCATTCCTGTAGTCACATAGTTTTAATGTAATTAATTAGTCAATCTCGGAAACTAAAGTTAATACAAAAATCAGAGAACTCCTTACCATTTCTCGCATGCACCACCCTAAAACTGATGTTGGTCGGTTATACCTACCCAGGAAAGGAGGGAGAGTTGTATTTCAGTTAGAGCTTCACTCATGACATTCACCATAGGTTTGTGCACATATCTTGATAATAGTAAGGACTGGATGCTTAAATTGGTAGCCAAACATAAAAACCAGAAGAAACTTTATTTCAAATTATGCTACCAGATATCAAGATACACTTAGAATTGAATTAGTAAATTCGCAACCTCAGTTTTTAAAGACATTCCCATAGAAATGGCAAGAAATGCCAAATTGAATGCAAAATCTGAAGGGCTTAGAATTCTTACTAGAAAATTGGAAAATAAAGCACTTCATGGTAAGTATCCTAATCGAGCCAATGACAAAGGTGTTAACAAACTTAAAACTCATCAATGGTTGGCTTCGTCTGGGCTCAAATCGGAAACAGAAGGATATATTATCGCAGCTCAAGATCAGTGTCTCAACACGCGAAATTTTCAGGTCAATGTCTTAAAAAACGGCGCTGACCCCTCCTGTAGAATATGTGATCAGCATAAGGAAACTATTGATTATGTAGTGTACGGTTGACCCATACTGTCCCCAACAGAATATCAGAAGTGCCATGACAGAGTCTGTCACTATATCCCCTGAATGTTATGTAAAGAGTTCGAACTCCCTCAAGATAAATATTGGTGGGAACATAAACCACAGTGTGTGACAGAAAACAATTTTATCATAATACCCTGGGACTTCAGTATCCAAACTGACAGAACTATTCAGACAAACCGACCTGATATTGTTATTAAGGACCATCAAGATAAGACCTGTTTCCTCATAAATATGACCATTCCCGCTGATAGTAGCACATTAAAGACATTCGAAGAACTTAGTAAGTATAAGGATTTTGAGATAGAAATCACAAAGATGTGGGATCTCAAAACCTCTACAACTCCTTCTGTCGTTGGAGCTCTGGGAATGGTACAAAAAAATCACAATATTACATTGACTAAACCCCTGGAAATATCTCTCTTAAAGAAATATAAAAGATTACACTTTTGCGTTCATCACACATCTTGCCTGAAACTCTTTCTATGTAGATTGTAGCCTTGTTATCCTTTCCGTAGCTTGAGGTCCCAGGGTGGGATTTGGCATGGATCGTATTTAAACAAAGCAAACTCAAAACATAAAATAATAATAATATTGAATGAGTATTGAATCAGTGGCTAAATTAGTAAAGAGAATCGAACAACCTTATGCTGGAGCATAATTTTTAATAAAGGAAATGTAACAAGGCGAAACATTAAAAGATGCAACTAGAATTACTGAAGGAGAACTTGT
>RDPX01000013.1:4791624-4808691 GCA_003991215.1 Morbakka virulenta | reverse complement strand
AGATAAAAGGCGTCATTTCCACTGGATTGATCTAGTTAGGTACATAAAGATGCTATTTTTGCACTTAGATATGTCTTTTGATACCAGGAATAGACTTGCACACTTCGTTACATACTTTACTAGTTGTACCGCCCGGTCTCAGAGGAAAAGCATTGGCCGCAACCTGAGCTTAGTACAACCTTAACTTGTTGACACAGCCAGATTTCGGAAGGACTCGCGCGCATGTTTCGCAAACCCAACTCAGACTTACCCTCAAGGTTTTAAGCCCTTGCAGAGCTGACGTGTCAAATTTGCATGCGATTGGCCCCCTTTTTGGAAACCTCTAGGACCTTCTTTGACAGCCTCTTTCCATCCTGATATCCATCCATTCATCCACCCATTCATCTATCTGTGCATACATGCATACATACATGCATGCATACATACGTACATACATAATTTGTTTTGTTTTTGGGGTTTTTTTTCTAAACATGACTAGCCGTTCAGGGCTTAGAGCCACTAAGTATATGGAACTGCAAAATGAAAAAAAGAAAATCAAGACAAGAGGTAAGAGTTAGATCAAGAAAAGGTCAAAAGGGTTGACCTTAGACTTAAGAAAATTCAAACCTTATGATGGAGGGAAGCACGCAAAAGCCAAAGAGTTCCACAACCTAGCTGTCTGAGAAAAAAACCTACATTCACATATTTTTAAAACGTGGAACAAGAATTGCATTAGGATGAAAATCTTGAGAGAAAAGAGTCATCCAAGATGCAACATAATGAGGTGTTACCAGGGAAGAAAGCTCATTAAAATACTTCGCGTGATATTGCATATAGAAACGACTGAAACAAGCCATATTTCGTCGACGAGAAAAAAGTTGAAGAGTACCAGCAAGATTTGAACCTGTCAAGTTACATAAGCACCTTTGATCACTACCCAGAACATTAAGGTGCGACGAGGGAGCACCTGTCCAGATGTGATAACAGTACTCCATGCAAGGACGGGTGGGAGTTTCGCAGGGATGCAAAATGGCCTTAGATGCAACGTACTCTAGCTCGGTACAAAGAACCAACCCTTTTAGAATTAGACTTACAAATATATTGAAACTAACAACCCCAAGAAAGATCTGGATAAAATGCAAAGCCAAGCAGCCTTATTGATTAGCATTCCGCGAGAGGAGAAGCAACCTCATCAGGATTAATATCAAAGTGATAGTCTGTGATTGGTTGGGAGAGATAAGGACTCAGCTTTTTAATGAACGAGTGGAGTTGCTTTTTTTTCACTTTGAAAATAAAAGAACCACCTTTTTCTCCATTCTGACAGCATGAATGTCAGACTTCAAACCTTCCACAAGCTTGACTTCTTCCTGCTGGGTTCCCTTTTGTCCAATGCCAGAATACAATGTTGTCTCATTAGGATATATTTTGATAAAGTGATTAAGTTACCAAGAAGATCATTGATGTAAAGAAGGAAGAGACTTTGGCATGGAATAGAGCCTTGAGTAATTCCAGCATCAATTGAATACTCATAAATTGTAATTCCATCCAGCGTGACACACACTTTACGATCTGAGGGAAAGGAGTGAATGACACAAAAGACCCTTTCACAAACCCATAACCAGAAAGCTTTGAAGCAAGCCAGCATGTCACACCTAATCAAATACTTTGGAAATTTCCTAGATAGAGCACGTCCTTCACCAAACGTAAAACCGTAAACCTTTAGGTACGTTTCGTGATTAGAGTCAAAAGGACACCAGTGGAGATCTCCTAAATGTGTACTATAATTTTTTTTAACAAAAAGAACTAGGGATTGCAAGAATTCCAGCAGTGCATTGTTGAAAAGTCGTTCAAAGATCTTACTAATGACAGAAAGAAGACTTTAATGTCAATGCTTGTCAGGATCAGACGGGTCGCCTGAATTCTGGAAGACAGGGACAACATTCAAGCCTTCCAGGAAGACGGGAAACAAGACTCTGATAGGCAAACATTTAAGAGTTTGGACAGCAATTGAGATACCTCAGAAACAGACTCTCTTAATACAACTACAGGATTAAAATCTAGACCAGGAGCTTTAGATTTATCAAACCCATGGATAACCTGGTAACAAACCTTGGATTTATGATAACAGAATCCAAGATCTGTTCAGTTTGTGAAGGAAAATCTGGCAAGAAACACCAGAGTCATTTAGAGAAGAATTGGTGTGAAAAACAGTCTAGATACCAGCCTTTTATTTAGAGCTTTGGTTCCCAACATGGGTTCCGTGAAACAATGGTAGTCTTTCCGTAATACAGGTACGCGCATATTTGCTTTCAAGCGGACTGATTTTTTCTCCCAAATTTTTTATGCCTGGTTTTACAGAGCATTTCTCAGTGTCAGAGAGTTTCTATTCACATTTTCCTATTAGGCAATTGAACAACAACGTGATTTCTAATTTTTGAAATCCATCGAGTTTTTCAAATTTGACACCGAAACGAAAAGCACGTTTTAATTTAACTGTGCATATTGTTTTCTTTGGGGCTTTTTGGATCTATTTAAGGTATATGCGATTATTAAGCATTGTTTTAAGTCCAATTTATATCAGTAAAAAAGATCTATTTGATTGTGTTGATAATTACATCTAAGTAGGGGGCGTCCTTCCCCCGTCCTTTCNCAATGGTAGTCTTTCCGTAATACAGGTACGCGCATATTTGCTTTCAAGCGGACTGATTTTTTCTCCCAAATTTTTTATGCCTGGTTTTACAGAGCATTTCTCAGTGTCAGAGAGTTTCTATTCACATTTTCCTATTAGGCAATTGAACAACAACGTGATTTCTAATTTTTGAAATCCATCGAGTTTTTCAAATTTGACACCGAAACGAAAAGCACGTTTTAATTTAACTGTGCATATTGTTTTCTTTGGGGCTTTTTGGATCTATTTAAGGTATATGCGATTATTAAGCATTGTTTTAAGTCCAATTTATATCAGTAAAAAAGATCTATTTGATTGTGTTGATAATTACATCTAAGTAGGGGGCGTCCTTCCCCAAGAACTGAAGGGTACGAATTCTGTGGTCGGTCGAGTGAAGACCACAGTGCTACTAAACCTTACCGTAAAATACAAATACATTTTGGCTTGTATTCTGCAGTCTCGCCATTAGTTTGGATAAATGCATTTCAGTGTCCACCGATGCAACAAAGGCTGACGGGAAAGTTATCTGGTTCCATAACTAGAATTTTTTAATGTTACCAAAAACTGCAGCAGTAATCACTGCATTTTTTACAGGTATGCATCAGTGACAATTCTTTTTTCAGTTTCATTAGAAATAGGAAATAGTTTATCAAAATAATTGAAATAGATTGTCAATTTCATTAACACTCGGCCATTTCAACCTAGAGTACTTAAAGCTGTATGTGAAGATATAGGTGGTCATCCTACAACTCTTCTTTTGCATACAGATATTAGGTGGATTTCAAGAGTAAACGCTCTTGTGAGAATATTTGAATTAGGAAAAAAATTGGTGTCTTATTTTCTTGACCATACATTTGTCTGACAGATAAATGATATATGGTTATTAGGAGTTGCATATTCAGCAAATATTTTGTCAAGAATGAATGAAATATGCTTATTACTATAAAGAAAAACGTTTTTGGTGCACAAGATACCATATTATTTTCATCACGTAAATTGCAGTGCTGGACTTCAAAAGTAGAGCATCATAATTATGACTATTTTCCATTTCCTTTTGAGTTTGTACAAGAATGCGAAGAATAATTAGAAATTGAAACCTTCGATGAAATTAAAGATCATCTTAACACCTTATCAGAATCCCTTACTCAGTATTTTCCTAACATGGAGTACAAAGACCATTTTTGGTCACTAAATCCATTCAGAGTAACAGAAAAACAAACAGGATTTCTGGTAACGTATTATGAAAACTTGATAGAAATATGTGTTGATACTTGATTAAAGAACAAATTTGAAGAAGCTCCTTTAGATGTATTCTAGGGGAACCTATTTGAAGAAAATCCTCAAACTCTAAACAAGTCATAAGAATACTTTTGCCATTTCCAACAGCATATTTGTGTGTGCATCAGTATTTTCTAGATATACAGCACAAAAACTAAATATCGAAGCAAACTGGATGCCACAACGCATATGACAAGTCAATTATTCAGTATTAAACAAACCCTCCTGAAAATGCTGATGTCCAAACAACAGAAACATTTTCCCATTAAATATATATTTGTTAATTCTTTTCTCAATACAATGTGTTTCAGGTTAGATAAGGGTTCCATTATTTATGAAATAATATGAGGGTTCCATTAAAGAAGAGTTTGGGAACCACTGGTATAGTGGAAACAAAGGTAAAGCCGTTTACACGAAGATCACCCTTACTGACACTGTTATTGAGACTTGTCTCATATCGCAAGAATACGAGGAGAGTCTGAATGCAGGTAAGCTTTCACAAAAGGAAGATTGAGGTGGAGACCTGGGACATTATTAAAATCTATAGATAAAGTATTTTTGAAGATAACAGCACTACTACATCTCGAATGTACACTCTTCGGATATAGAGTCAGTTGTAGGTCCGGATATTCTTCGCATCCCCTACCCTCTGATGGCCTCCCGGGTTCTTGAGTTCATGCCTTTGATTAGAACTTTAATTAAAAATTGAAAATAAAAATAGATACATGAAACTATCACCTAGTCAAAGACCATCATCAAGCTGACTAAGAGAGCCCTATGCTGATGGGGTGGTATTAAACAGAACGACAGCAGATGCTGTCTAAAAGAGGGGTAGTAATTAGATGATAATGCCGCCTGGTGTTCTTATCGAGACACCATCTCTTGAAGGGTTATCAACCAAAGCTAAAGAGGCCTTTCTCCCCATGAAACAGACCTAATCACCTGAGATGTCATTTGCTTAAAACGTATTGATTTTTTTGTAATAGCTTTACGATTTCATTTTTCAGTGGGATGAAGTGCTCAGCATAGCATCCTGAGCAATGACAATTTGATCACAAAATGACCTCATTAAAAAGTAATAGAATTTCTCTCGGTCTTCGATTGGAATATTAATATTTATTGATAACTATGTAATTAATTAAAATGTCAGGAAGGTTATCTACTTCTCATTCCACAAAGACAAACTTTTATTCGTGTTTCCAATTATTACTATAACACGAAACTTTCTCGTATCATGTTGCTTGTGGTTATCACAGAAAGGAAGTCAGTCGATCTTGGTATGTTTTTGTTCAATATGGGCGCTATTGTTGTGAGTCATTCAAGCATTTCTTTAAGACAAATGTAGTGCAATATATTGGATATCAAAGCTCAGATTTTGTTTTTGACTAAGGAAAAATATTCATCATAACTTTATATGAATATCATTACTTTTTGGTTATTGTTCATTGAAGACGTGTAAATAATAGCTGACATGAACTTTCAAAACCCTTTCTTAGTCTTCAGTTATGTCTGTAGAACTGAGAATATACTCCGTTGTGCAGTGTTAATCAAGTAATTGTTCGCCTTGTTATAATGCTTGTTCTTGCTTGTTACTTTGATAAAACACTGATTATATTACAAAGCAATAATAAACACTTTTAATTTTCGGTTTTGGTCATTGACGTATTCAAACAAAAAGGAGCATTTTAGACTCGACTTTCAGACTGATCGACAAATCCAACGATATATATGATACACGAGTATCAGAGGCGAGCTTCAAGTTTCTTTGAGGTCAAAGCATCGCTTTTGTTTGTGAAACTAAGATTAACTCTGAAGACGACATTTTTCCATCAAAGGCGAAACAATAACCTAGGAGCTGTGAATGTACATTGTTCTGCTGCAAGTTGCTGTGGTTACTCAATGAAAGCGTCTAAAATTGGGGATTTAATATCAATATTTACAATTAACAAACTCTCAAACGTTTTCTGGTTTTAACACTTGGATCAACTCAGCTCCGTTGGCTGATTAGAAAAGTTTTAAAGATCTTGTTATGGATATCGAAAACAATAATTTTGATTTCTCGCGGTGCTGTGACAAGAAATGGATATTTGAGTTCTTCCCGGTAAGGAAATGTGTTTTCCTTAATGCTCTTTGTTTGAAGTTTAAAGGTACACGGTATATATCTGTGTATATATTTCTAACATGTATTTGCAGATGCTCTGTCAGTCTGTGCAGGGATTTATTTATACCGGCTATAATACTGAATGCATCAAGGCGAAGATTTTTGGTTTACCGTGTGGTATTACCAAAGTCATTAATTATTAGACAGCCCTCTAAAAAAGTAATGATGAAATTTCTTAGTAGCGTTCATTGTAATTTAGTATAGCTTTACGCTATCTTTGGCTCAATTTGATGGCAGCAGAAATAACCAGTTTAAATGATCTTGACTGGATGTAAACAACGTAAAGTGTTTTTCCCCAGTAGTAACTAAGCAATTCTCAGGTTCTTTATTGTAGTTCTAATATCAACTCCATGATACGCATTTTGGGCACTACTTGCTTAGAGTTCTGAAGTGTTTTGGTGATAACGTAAGTCGTGAAAATAGATTACTAAGATAAACGGCCTTTTTATAACTTCATGAGGAGAAAACTATGGGGAAAAAAACATGTTTGGCAAGGACAATTTTGTCAAAGATTTTTTTTACCATAAAATATTATGCCTTGCAATACAGATATTATTTTATCGTATAAAACCTCGAGCATAATCCAGTTAAGTCGATGAAGTTTGCTGGTGTATTTTGACCGCGGTTGATTTAAATTCTAAAAATTATTTAAACCACAGGGAATATTAACCTAAAGCTTCTCTTTTTGTATTATTTGTTTGTTTTTAGTGTGTGGGGGTGGGGTGGGGGTGGTCAGACGATGTCCGTCAGAGGGAAGTTGTGGCAGTGAGAGGAATTTCTCGGCTGGATACCCTTCCTGACGTCAACCAATGACTTTTTATGCTTTCCAAAGTCTTTTTGTTCACTCGGGGAATTGAATCCGTGACCTTTTGGTTACACTGCAACTGCACTGATGATTGAACCACGGCTCTTCCTCCCTTATTTTCTAAGCGTAATTTTTTTTCTGTGGAAAAATACTCTCGATCAGGAGCTAATAGGAACAAAATTACTTCTGATTTACGCAGACCGACATCATTTATTTATTTATTTATTTATTTATTTATTTATTTATTTATTTATTTATTTATTTATTTTATTTTATTTTATTTTATTTTATTTTATTTTATCCATAAGAGTGTAATTGTCGAAAAAATTAATTGTTGAGTCGGAGGAAAGTGTTGTACTAATTATTCTGTTTACGAATGTCTCATTTTTATCCTTTTGTTTAAAAATAAGCCAGAAAAGGTTTATGTTGGACTTGCAGGGGGGAGGGGGGGGGAGTGGAATCCTCGATATCGGAACCATGTCAAATCATTTACTCATAAAAATTACACCAAGGAAACGTCGTTATCCAAGGATGTGTGGCAAGAAATTGATAAAGGTTACAACTCAAAACTTTGCTGGTCGATCATGAAATCAGATTGCTTCATGTTCATTTTTACTTTATACTTAATGGGTTCTTTCAATAAAAATGTCTTTTAGTTTCTCAGTTTCTTTTTCATGATAATCTATTTATATTTTAATCATTATATTTAGTTGGGAAAAAAGTCAGTAAATCTACACCGACACTACAGAATTTGAATACCTGAAATATCAACGAGGTCATAAATATAGGATTTGTTTTTCCATCGTAAGTATCCAAATTATATGCTGGTGAAAAAGATGTTATGCCAAACATTCTGGATGAGGAAGACGGTGAAAAAAAGTAGAAAAACGATTTAACCTTTGAAAACAGGAAAAGCACCAGTCATGATCAATTAAGTACAGAAATCGGATACCGCTGGAGACCCAGAACAATATCGGCACATTTCAATGGAATAGTGGTTCGTTTGTTTCAAGTTGGCAACATGGAAGAAGAACTACAAAAGCATTGAATTAATACTCCAGTAGAAGACTATACAGGACTTTGCAACAGAATTTATCATGGAAAAAAACACCAGGTGATATGAATGCTTCTGTAATTAAAAAAAATGGTAGCTACAAAGCTACAGAATGTGAAGAGCAAGGAACATTAATGCCGATGAATCATGTTCTCAAGTTGATGCTGAAAATAGTACTGCGAAGGAATTTGTTCCTTGAGGAAGAAATCGGTGGAGTTTAAGCGGAAAAGGTACAAGAGAAGGAATATTTAAGCTACGTACGATCAGTGAGAAATATACAGACTTGAATAGAGATGTGTTTGCCTGCTTTTGGGATTTCGAAGAAGCGTTTGAGAGAATCAATCACAAAAAGATGGTAGTGTATTTGATCATTGTTGGCATGAGGGGCAATGATATGATTTATTCAAAACCTTTTCTGGGAACAAAGGGCATTCATAAAGTTGGAAAATAGTCTCCCAAAAAAGTCAATATGAAAAGAGGTATGGGACAGTGTTCTGTCTTGAACCCATTTTTGTTCCCTTTATACAAGGAATTTATTTTCATAAATGTAGATGAATTGTAAGCCGTAAATATTGGAGTTCATAATATAAATAACTTGAGGTACCTTGATGGCACAGTATTACTGGCAGAAAATCAAAAACAATTACAGGAAGTGGTAGATCAAGTTGTGATCAAGTGGTCTGAGCTATGTGTAAGTTATGGTAAGGCTGTAGTGGCTGGTGGCTTATGATAGAGAAAGATGGAAAATCATATCAACCAACCCTCGGGAAACAGAGGGCGGAACATGAAGAAGAAGGAAGAATCGAAATGATGTTTCCCAATTTCATAGCACACTTATCCTCGTCCCTCTTCAGTTCGCCAGTGTACAACTAACTAGCTTTCTCCCACCATTTTAACAATCACACCGTTTCAACACACAGGAATGAAAGAACGATAATGAATTTTAGCCAAAATTTGCCAGTAACAACCAAAATTTTGAACGTTACAGCCCTGTCTGTATCCGCATTTTCATTGGTGGCTGTTACCTGCCTTACCCTTACTTTGCCGTCAGAACTGAAAATTTCTAAGTCAAGTCTGTTATTACTAGTAGAGCGCCATATAAAAGTTGGTTGCTTTTATTCAAAACCGAGCCACCGTAAGCTCATTTGAAACGGCGACTCATCTTCGTGAATTTCGGAAGCCATTTAGCTTTTTTTTATAAGGAAATTGAAATTGGAAGAAGAATTGTTTTGATGACCGTGGAGTATACGTAGAACAAAAAGGAAGGGAAAACAGAAACATCAACCCGAGAAAATGAAATCAAAACAAAGCAGTTAAATTGTAGCAATTTTTCAGTGCTTCTTTTCCAACACGTGATAATTGCACTACTACGGTAGTTCTTATATGACACAGAAAGTACTTGGTAGATATAAAAAAACTAGCGCGAACTTCCAGTATACATACTTTTTGTAGAAGTAGAAGGTTGGCGTTTTAAATGAAAGTAGGTTGTTGAAGTTACAATGCAATTCTTTCGTACTAATGAAATGAGAATACTTTCCCCAATTTCCTGTGTTCCAAGATAGCTTTGTTAACCATGTTATTTATTTTTTTGTTGATGATCGATATTTTAATCTTGCGTACACATTTGGATACCTTGTATAGTAGGCATATATCTCTATTGATAATGGTGCAACGCCATATCTTCAAATGCATTATTCATAGAAGAATAGCTAGCATTCGACGAAACACCAGACCAGTAATTCTGGATCTTCCCAGGCTTTATCTCACATACTGTAAGAAAACGTGTCGTGATAATAATAACTAATAATAACAACTAATCTTCTTGTAAATAACATATTTCTTTGATCAGGACTAGTGTCATTTAGGAAATCAAGAAAAGACTTGCTACCAATTTCATTTTCCTTTTGAAAAGGTTAACAAATTATGCAGAATTAGTTAAAATTAGTTATAAACATGTCGTTATATTTGTTTGCTATTGAAGAAAATTTCGTGAGACTAAAATATGAATTATTAGGTCTAATTTCAATTGGAATCATTAAAATCTAGTAGTATACGGAGTCAAATTGTCTTAAGACTTTCAAATGAAATTATCCCCTACAGTAATGGTTATGATGGAAGGATATTTTCATAATAGTTAACACCCTGGTAAATTTCAATCAAGCTGCCTTCTTTATTGAGGAATACTTACTTCTTTTGCCATTCGCCATTTGCAGATATCTAAAATCCACTTAAACCTCGACACATAACGAAACCTGTGACATTTTGAAGCTCATTCTTTGCATTTTTTTTAACCTTGATTTTAGGAAGGAGCTGAAAAACAAGCACAACTAGAAAGAGCCATGAGAGAAAAGGCATCTGTAGAAAAAGAATTGGAAAAGGTGTGTGTTTTTTATCTCAGCTCCTTGTTCACTAGCGGTTTAGGTTTTTAACTGGTCGCTAGTTACATTTAATCACGTAAAACACATTAGGCAGTCAATTACGGTAAAATATCGCAACGTTATAAGAAATGTAATCAAGGTTTAGAGTGCGTTATCATCCTTTTATTTCTATTTTCTGGGAAAAGAATGGATGCCCAATTGGCTATGTTGCTTGCTGTTTGCCGCTTAAATTATTTAATTTTTTTTAATTTTTTTTTTTTTTCGCATTTTACGTTTTTAAAACAGTGTAAACCCGTTTGGTAGTCTGAGACTCAAATGTTACTTTATTGTAACTAACTGTAATATTTAGTAACCAGCATGTTTCTCTTTGTCATACCCATTTTCTGAATATAGGTTACTGTGTTGTTCTCATTATATCTAAAATTAAGTGGATTAGATATCTTTTCGAGCATGGTTTTAATTTATCGTTAAAGCCAGTTATGTGTGTAGTGTTACGATGACATGGAAAGTGAAGTATATGTATTGACATCACTGGAAATAATAAGACTTGTACTGGCATATTATCTGTTGGTACAAAAATTCCCCTCTTTAACCCCATAGACATTTTCTCCCACGTTTTGAATACTAAAATGGCCCAGTTACAGAAGCATGGCCCTTTATTCAGATATTATTTTGTAACACCATTGCTTGAATTCAGTTATTTAGTCACTCGGTAAGTGTACAAGTTTAAATTTCAGCACTAAAGGATAGTTAATTTGGAGTCAATATTACATATACTACCGTTCTTTATTAGTTTAAGTAAAACAAACTGTTACCGCGCAGTGGCTTGTGCCAAAGTGCGGAGCAACAAGGTAGTAACAAATTTCTGTTCAAAGCAAAGCAGCAGAGGAGCGTAGGGTCTCCCAAACCAGGAATGTGGTATTCTTTGATAAAGGAAACAATGTTCAATGGTGAAATATTTAATAGATCACACTCACACCAGATTTGGTACATCATTAACCATTCGAACCAGGTACAAAATTTCTGATAACAAAATGGCTTATTGCATTGTGTTACTGAAAAAATATGTAGTATTTTAACCTTGAAAATGCCCGCACTTGTTTCTTTAACAAAAGCTATTAATTTTTAGAAACTGTCTGGTTTTCGCGCTAGTTATTCATGATAACATAATGCTGAATGGTCCAAATATCTTATCATCTAAAGGTCTACCAAGAAGGACCATCAGAAATAAACCGAGCCGGAATGACCTATGAAGAACTCCAGAAGAAGCTTCTTAGATCTGATGTTGCTAAGGATGAAGTTCAACTTGAACTAGATCAACTTCGCTCCAGTCAACGAAGAAACGAGACACAGTAAGTGGTTTTCCAAGGAAAAGTCACCATATTGTTTTTTTCGTCACATTAAATATGTTTTGTTAGGTGAACTTAAAATTGCCAACGTCAATAACTGTGCACCAATTTTTTACCCACTTTTTCTAAGCTTCCAGTAGCTAAAATATGGCTTACACAAAACATTAATCTTTCCGAGACGCTACATAGAAGTGATATTACAAGCAAGGTTATCAAAGACATTGCAACTGGCCTAGTTGATTACAATAACTCCATGCACATTACTTAAAATTAAACAGTCTGTAGTAAATAATGCTTGACTTGTAATATGTCATTGTGTTAAAATGTTTCATTGCTTGAATTGCTTGATTAGTTACGGAGGAGCTGGATGTGTACACAATGCAAGGCTCTTACCGGTATAAAATTCGCCAGTTAACAGTGATGAATTTTTGACAAGATTTCAAACAGTCTCAACCAACTCATAGTTTTTACCAAATTTCAGCCCATAATTTTCTCTCGGATAACAATTTTCACCGGAAAATACAGTACTGTCAATATTTGGGTACTTTAAGGCTATTTTATTGGGTGGGGGGGGGGGAGGTTGTCGAAGAAAAGCCGATGAAAGTCCGTTGAGTGTTAAAAAAGGCAGTGTAAACATCAAGGATATAAGAATAGGCGTTTTACGTAATAATTACATAGTAACAACTTGGTATCCTTAAAATATTTATCGTTTAAATAGTATATTAATTATGAAATGGTTCACTGTCTTGCTTTTGAGTGGTATCCAACTTTAACTGCAGGACTTTGGCCAAAGTGTGAAGAACGTAAACGAGAAAGAGAGAGCTGTGTGTGTATTCAGTTCTCGTTTTGGTTACTGTTTCTGTTAAGAAACGCACTTTAAATGTAAGTGTTTGAAATGCCATTGAATATATATTGCTTTACAGAAAACCAATATTTTTCTGTTTTCAGTCATTAGCTACCTATTATCTCACATCTTAAGTTGATTTTTTTTCAATAGTTCAAATGCTAGAGGCACCACTTGTTTTTTCTTTAATCGTAAATTTGTAGCTTTTATGCATTGCTTTACCAGACACGAAAATGATATTGGGTTCCTTAAATCCCAATTAGAAGAGTCATCAAAACGTGTGAAGTCTTTACAGGATGAAGTGGAGACTGTTTCGACATCACGGATGCAACTTCTAGGTAAAGTACTGTTATTGCATTAGACACTGTAGCCACGCGGTTAGTTTTTAGGCAATTTTTGAGCCTGTTAGTGGATTTTTCATTGAGTCTGGAATAAATGAACTCTTAAGATAAGGGGCAGGAGCGAAGCCTTGACCATGTGAACTTACAAATTTGGCCCAATTGAATTCAATTATAATTCGTATGAACTATGACAATGAATTGGCTGGAAAAGAGTAAAAAGCCACATTCCCATACATATCCAATCAGGCGATGGGGAGCAAGGAACAGTCTATGCTTAAACGTTTAGCGTGTAACAAACAAATAAGTTTCATTTTCAATAAATCTTTTGAAGCGACTAACACAGATTTTCGTAGATTCTAAGGCAAGAGAACCCCCAGTTTATCACTTAGTTCAGATTTTCTTTCCCTCGATTTTCACCCAGTAGGTTTGAGAGTAATGGTACCACATTCCGTCGCAAAATTTTTGGATCAGCTTAGTAATGGTTTTACGATGGGTGTTTTAGAAAACATTTTTTGCAGAGATGTAGCCACAGTCTTTTCCCCGTAGTATATGAAATAAAACCTTCTTTATGACAAGGATAAAAAATGTTACGTGTAGTGCTTAGATCTGTATCCCTTAGATATAATTCTAATACAGGTGAATGTTGCATTATGGAAAAGAAGAGCACATTTTTCTTATATGAAATCGACCTAGAGATAAAAATAGATTCTTTCCAACTAATATTTTTTGCACTGAAAAAGTGGAGTGACATTGAAATACTTATTGAAATACTCTGGCCACGATACAACTTTTCCATCGTCAAATTTATCCGACTGTCGTGGTTAAAGCTTGAGTATTGCGAAATATATTCAAACCGCTTCATCGGTGCACGCTCATGTTTTTTAAAGAGTTTTTATTATCAGCATCGGTATTTTTTTTTAGAATTTTATAATGTAATGAAACGTACTGTTCATCAGGTTTTTGATTACCCAACTGCAGATGAAATCGATCAGCTGAAAAGAAGTCTTGATTCTGCCCAGCTCTCAAAAAACGAATTAGAATTAAAGTGTGCAGCAGAGGTAAATATTTTCAATACTGATTAGCATTCGTTGTATAAACTCACGATAACTGTAGCATTGGAAATGTTGAACTTTCCTTTTTTTTGCTCGCCAGGTATTTTGTAAGGTTTTTAATACAGAAAAAGTAGGAGCAAGCTGGATTTGCTAGGTTGTATTAACTTAATATCTGATTGTGTGATAACAGTGATAACTTCACTTTTGACCAGTGACATGTACGAAAAATTCAGTTTATACAGGATTTTGTATTTGTGCAAAAGTTGCCACTTGACGAGTTCAGATAAAATTGTTGCGTGACATTACGTGACCCTATAATTTATGCGTTTGAGCTTGCCTCCTACATTTGAGGAGGCAAGCTTTGTAGTGAAGAGACAGAAATGTTTAAAATTGAGAAGTTTAACATCTTTTAAACAAAGGTACACGAGTATACAATATCGACTCGAGTATGATGTCTGCTCTTTATTTGTTTAGCTGTAACCCTGACTTACTTAACATAGTGCTGTGCAAGCCTTGTTTCGATTTTTAAGTCTAAACGCAAAGTTTAATAAATAGGTGCTTATTGTAATTTGTACAGCTAGCATTGATCTTAATAGATTAGAATATGATGAACCCTTCTTTTGTTATCAGTTATCGATGTTGTACGATATCAAATAATTAAACTACTAGGCTAGTGTAGAAGGTGTTCAAATCGATTCATCATTCAAAAGACGAGTAAGAAAACTATGACAGTTTCTTATGATAAACAGATTTTGCAGTAATAATATGGGTAAGAAACGATAAGGTTTCAGTGGGTACAGATGTGAAAATCCATTTGAAGCATATTACTACCTGTCCCACATACATGCTTGCTGCCTTATTAATTTTCCTTTTTTTCTTACTTATGCACTTACTTTCCTATTTGATTACTCCTTTACTTGCTTACATAATTAACCTATTTAATTACGGAATTGTTTATTTTTCTTATTTACTTTTACTTATTTACTAAATTACTGACATGGCCTTTTTTCTTTCTTGTGTATTCACTTTCTTACGTTTACTTATGCCTTGTAATCTATCCAACGAGTAGAAAAACTACAATTTTCATCATGAGTTTATCATTCTCGTTGTTAACGGTTATTATCATCCTGTCTACAGTTTTTCCCTTTTAAAACAACCAGTTTTGCTTCAAGTTCACTTTGTTACCGAGGAAAAGCGGTTTTTTTACGAATTCATGAAGCTTCTAATATCTAGTAGGTACATTGAGCACTGAAGGATCTGTACCAATTATGGTTAAATAGAGCTTAACTACCACGCTTAGTAGTGTGAGTGAATGTTTTCTTGATAGGTATCAGCTTTGCAGCAGAAAATGGAAGTAAAAGAACGAGATTTCGAGTCAAGAGCTCGTGCTATGGAGGAAATGAACCGAAAAACCATAAATGAACTGAGGGAAATGTTGACTGCTCAACAAAGGGTAGGGACAAAGTAAGTCTTTATATGAAACTTCCATAATACCAGTACCAAAAAACCTAACAGGGCATGCTTTTGTCGTTGCATGGGGTAGGTTTGTCTTATGGAATCGGAAGGTCAGAGTTGTCATCGTATAATGAACTGGGATCAAATTATCGATATATTTTATCATATCTTAAAACTAAAAAATATCGAGTTATTCATTGCTCTCCTCTTACTTGGCCTTGTCTTTAAGATTCGCTGCAGTGAATATGCTACTTCCAACCGGCGTGATGCCAGGCGTCATCATTCTGAAGTCCCATTCCCATCCCCGATGTTACCTGTACACTACCGTTTCGGCCTTCTGCTCTTTCTTATACCAGGCAATTCCACTTCGGTAAGCTTTCCTCCAAAATATTTTCCCCTTCAGATCTTCAAATCACACCCCCGTACCGTATCAGCCTCGCTTCTGTGATCTTTTATGACAGATCGATAACCCGTACCGCTATTCTTACCGACCCTGTCTGATTAAGCCCTTGCATGTATAACTGAGTGAAAGTCGAACCATTTTCAAGCAATTGAAAATGAATAACTATTGGAAAGGAAACTTCTTAAATAGAACCCATATCACGAATACTATTTAGCAGCTAGCAAAATCTAACATGTTTTTCACCATATTTATTATGATATGAATATTGTTTGACGTACAGCCTAAAAACACTTGCCATCTCTAAAAGCCTGTTTCGTGATATTAATCACTCTTCAGGAGATTTACAGTTAGAATATTCCAAGTTACAACGTAAATGTGTGATATGTAAGATATATAAGTTGTATCCTGGATATTTTATTTGTACGTCTCCTGAAGAGCGATAACTATCACGAAACAGGCTTTTGGAGATGGAAAATGTGGTCTTTTGACTCCTTTCTACTTATTTATATATATATATATGACAGTTTTTACTTTTACTTGAATGTGTGCCGCTCCATGTTCTTTTGTTTACCCAAGAAAAAGAAGCTTACCAAGAATACAAAGAACTGAGAAAGGACCTCTCATCGCACAAATCATAGAAGTAAAAGAGAGTGACTTCTGGTACTGGGGTGTAGTGGGATGGAAATGTTCTGGTGAATGTACTGTAAAATGTAGTAGGATATCAAGTTACTTCCATATTTTTTAATTGGGTTTCTTTTATTAGGTTGATAAATGTGTCATGATTGGTGTCGCCTGCAGTGTCAGCATATCTTTCCGTCCTTGGCGGCCCCAGACTAAAGTAGGATGGGGTTGGGGTTGATAAAATGAATAGAGGCAGCCAATTATTAAAACCAGTTTGAATTTTCTTTATGCGATATGAGTACAAATACTGGGATATTCTGGAGTTTGCCTGACTGCATTTACTGGAGGATAAAAAATGTTTTTGAAAAACGCACTGGGATGTACTGCAACTTACCCCATATTTCTTGGTAGTCACCTTGTAAAAGCTAGGCTGACTACCACTGCTGGATAATTTTATTTTATTTTTGTCTGGCAGACAATGGTTCAAAACTAATTTGGAGAAGCCTGTATTTTCCTATGAATTTTTTTTTAACCATTTTTTCATTTAATTAACCTTAAACTTGTCGAGCGTGCTATCCGTATTCATAGAAGTATATGGTGCTAAGGCAGGATTTTTAAGCCACTCACCAACCCAACATAGGTTTTAATGCAATTTTGGATAATACTTATTCGAGAAAGA